>SNQJ01S0091972.1:26043-39064 GCA_010110895.2 Picea sitchensis | reverse complement strand
GAGATTATCTGTGCTACCACTATCCACAATGACCTTAAATACCCTATCCTTGGTTTTGCAAGCAGTCCGGAAAAGTATGTTTCTTTGGACTGAACTCTCCACCTCCTTTTCTGGTGTCAAAAGAGATTTTTGCATCATCATCGATCTTCCTCCTTCAACATCTTCTGTCTCAACATCTTGCCTCTATGCTTTGGTGATGTGAGTCTCTCCACCTTCTTTCTTTTTTCCTGGACACTCGTAATACTTGTGCCCATTCTTTCCACATGTGAAGCATGTTATTACTCCACCTCTTCCTCTTCCTCTACCTCTGGTACAAGGAAAGATATTATTATCAACATAATATCCTCTCTGCTCAGTATGTTGCCCTCTCTGTTCAACATATTTCCCTCGCTGTGAAATTCCCCCTCTCTCTGTTCAAGTTTTAGGTTTCTTCTAGTCCTCCCTGGGCTTTTGATTTTTATCCTAGGCAATTGATTTGCCTTTGGGATGAATTATGCCTCAGCCTCTTTGACCCTGCTTTCCGCTCAGCTTCTCTTCAGCCTTTAGAGCCATCTGATAAGAATCTTCCACTGTTCAGATGGTTACCATGCGCATCTCATCCTGAATGTCGTATCTCAAGCCATTCATGTATCTGGAAACTTTTTCATCATCGATTTCTCAATGACCTGCCCTGATGTTTAGCCTGTAGAATTCTTCAGTATATTCTTTCACTATCATCATATTTTGCCTTAGGTTCTGCATTCCCCTGAATAGAGTAATTTGATAATCTTTGGGGATGAATTTCGCCTTCATCTTTGCGATCATTATGTCCTGTCTTTTGATCTTCTGCTTGCCTTTGTTGCATCTGTCAGCTTGTAGTTCATCCCACCACAATGCTGCATGTCCCTTCAATCTTGTGACACCATGTTTGACTTTCTTTTCCTCTTCGACATCTTCATAGTCAAAGTATGTGTCCAGGGCTCTAATCCAGTCTAGAAGCTCCTCTACATCAACTGGAATGTCCATTTTCACTCTTGCACCCATTCTTGCAATAGCTCTAATCAAACATTTGTTTGTTGCATCTTCAGCTGCAACTTCTTCTTCTTCAACCTCAATTTCACTTTCAGAATCACTAAGATCCCCAACATTGACTGTATGCATTTGTGTTGTCTCCATGTCCCCAAGTCTGGCGCATAAATCATGCATTTATTTTTCCATGGTGGGATCAATCATCTGCCTACCTCTTCTCCTCGACATTTCCCTCTCCTCTGGCGGATCGGGTGTTTTTCTGTCCCTTCTCCATGGCAGCATGGTGAATTCTCTTTTTCTCTGCTACAGAAAGAAAAGAACCTTTCTGAGCTCTGATACCAACCTGATGCATCCCTCCTCAACCCATAGGCCAGAAGGTCCACGTACACAGGATGTTTTCCCTTACACTGGCCCAAAGAGATTTCAGCAAATGCTCTTCTATTCCCCTTTCGGGAAATCTGCACCCACAACTAACTTCGAGAAATTCCCCCTTATACTTCAGGAGGTTGGACTTCACACCTTCGTGAATACAGTGGTCAAGCAACTTGTCTCCCAATCTCTGAAAACCCGAAGCAGTTAGTGCTTGACCTTTCCTCTTCCTCTTTCAGATTTCTCCTTATCGCGATTTCGGCGGTCGCGATGTCAAGCTAATCATTCTCGCGATTCTTGAAACCTGATTTACCAAAATTTCGATGCGCTTGCAAGGTTGAATTTTCAATGGCCTTTCACTCCGTCGGGACTTTGGACTTCGCGATATCGCGAATCCTAATGCAAAGAATTCGGGTCTTTACCCCACGAAACCCCGAAATGGTCAACGGAGTTTGACTCCGTGTCGACAGTACGCCACCTATCCACCCTGTTGATTTTGTGGCCCACACAACCCTTTCAGCCTTCAATACTTCGCGTTTCATGATTCCGCGAGTCCTGCTGCCAAAATTACGGGAGCTCCATTCGCAAAAACCCAAAATAGAAATTCACATGTAAATCCAGCGGCTCCTATGGCTTGGATCTACGGCTCTACTCCTTCTGAGCTTAGAACCTTTGCGAATACTCGTCATAACTCCCCTACTCCTTTGTGAGATCTAATGGCTCACGGGACTTCGCGAATTCTCCACAGAGAATTACGACCATCCATTCTTCCCTTGAGAACTTCTGCACGAATTAAATGAAGTATCTATCACTCTTCGGAACTTGTCCTCCTGCGGTCGACGTCGCTACGCCTTCCTTCAATTTTTCAAGGTACTTGGCCTCCTACTTTCCTTCGGCCCCTTCAAAGGTTCAGATTCTTCTGATCTTCCCACAACATTGAGTCTTTCAGAAAAATCTTGCTCGCACTCCTTGCGACAGACCTTCAAACACCTTTAAGTGTTGAACTTCCTTTGATTCTGCGCACACACAACAACAGTCTCTCAACCAATCATCCAGGTCACCAAACCTGAACCTATACTCGACCTATGCACACCTTGCACGGCTCCTGTGCCCAACTGCACTTCTGAGGGAATGAGAACAAATCTGTCTCTCCTAAGCTTTCGGAGACAAACCTATGAACACTTTGTTGACACACTCCTTGCGGACAATTTAATTGCACTCCTTGGAGGAATTCTTGCTCAGATAGAGAAATAATTGAAACTCATTTCCCTTACTCTCTCTCAGATTTCAAACATTCAAAAAGAAATCATTCATACATAGCATAAAATAAATTGCATGATAGAAAGACTAAAACATTCATGAGCATAACATTCCAAATGCATACGCAGAGAATATATGAACAACATGAGTCTGAATCAAAGCCTCCTTGTATTAATTCAGATCTTTTGTACATGGAGTTCAGCTACACAACTCTCTGCTTCTGCTCTCTATGATCTATGCTCTCTATTCGCTTCTTATTCTCCCTCTATTCTCTTCTATGTTACAATACACAATGAGGGTGTCTATATCCCATTTCCCTCTCTCATTCTAAACTATCAAATCTAGAATTATTTTTTATCTACTTACATTAACTATCATAAATGCCTTCTACCTACTAAGGACGAGAGCGGATCGCTCAAGGTCCATTTACATTATACAAGTGAGCTCCTTCTTAATTATCTCATTTATAATTGGCGCATTAACTTCAAGATAATTTCAAAATTTGCGTTGGGTGCTTTTCCAGCCGTCCTTTATCTCTGTGCTGGCTTGCTTGAGATGCTCCTGCATCAAAGAGACATTTTCCCCAGTTGCCATAATGGAAGCAATCCGATTGCTTTTATCTTATGCATGCTCCAAAAATATTAAAGTGTATCAGATGGACGTAAAATCACCTTTTATGAATGCGGAACTTGAAGCAGAAGTATACATTGAACAACTAGAAGTATTTCAGTTGTTAGAGAACACAGATTATGTTTGTAAATTAAAGAAGGCCTTGTATGGTCTAAAACAGGCTCCTAGAGCATGGTACTCTAGACTGGATAAATATCTACAACATGTAGGTTTCATAAAAGGAAGTGCAGAGAACAACCTCTACATCAAGGTAAGTCAAGATACTATTTTATTGATTGAAGTTTATGTTGATGATATTATTTTTGGTAGTGATGATGACAAGTTAAGCCGGAAATTTGCGAAGGATATGAAAAATGAATTTGAAATGTCATTACTTGGAGAACTATCCTTCTTTCTGGAACTTCAGATACGTCAAAGAAAACAAGGAAGTTTTATTTATCAAACCAATTATATCATAGAAATGTTAAAGAGGTTTAGAATGGAAGATTGCAAACCAGTCATCACTCCCATGCAAACCAGTTGCAAGTTAAGAAAAGATGATGATTCAAAGTCTATAGATCAAAGGAAATATAGGTCAATGATTGGTAGCCTACTATATGTGATATCATCCAGACCAGATGTAATCCACTCAGTTGGACAGGTGGAATGATTTCAGTCAACACCAAAGGAATCACATGTATTAGTAGCGAAGAGGATTTTCAGATATCTCAAAGGAACATAAGAGTTTGGATTATGGCATCCTAAAGGAAAGGATTTATCACTTATTGCCTACACAAATGCAGATTGGGAAGGTTGTATTGATGACCCAAGAAGTACCAGTGGAGCATAGTTCTACTTGGGTGATTGTATAGTATCATGGCTAAGAAAGAAACAATCATACGTTTCTCTATCTACAGTCGAGGCAGAGTATATTGCAACAACAACATGTTGTACACAGGTTCTATGGATGAAACAAACTATGGAGATATACATGTTGATTATGATGAGCCCATTCCAATCTATTTTGATAATACAAGAACCATCAATATCTATAAGAACCCGATGATGCACTCCAAGACAAATCACATTCCAATCAAGTATCACTTTCTACAGGAATAGGTTGCAGAAAACAACATGAAAGTTGAGTATGTGGGAACAAAATAATAAGTGGTAGACATATTTACAAAACCACTTCCATGGGAAGCATTTGAGTATCTTCTCCAGAGAATCAGATTTATTTCTACTCCAAAATGAATGATTTTGAATTCTTATCTTATATGCCTTATATGTACATGAGGAAGTGCCATAAAGAGGACAGTTTAGGTTCGGAGATCAAACAGTTCAGTTTGGGGGAGAAGCCTCGGATGGAAAAATACCTTTTCCATTGATGACAAAGGGGGAAATATTTATCATATACATAGGATAGAGACATGACTCCAGGGAGAGAAATGGTCACAGAGATACAGAGGACTGAGGCATGCCATCACAGAGATGCAAAGGAAAGAGGCATGGTTCAAGGGGGAGCATGAGTGATATGACTTCAGTATTGCATGACATGATTTCAGTACTACATCAAAGTGTTTTCATCAATTCCAAATGGGAATATTGTTGATTAAGGTCGGTTTTCATTGATGTCAACCGTTGAAGAAAGTCTAGTAGCGAATTCTGGTAGCACAAAGGTTTGGGTAATGGATACAAGGTTGTTTCATGTATAATGGTATGCGTTTAAATATATTTGAAGGTAATACTCCTCTATATGGATAGTACATGTCATTCCATTTCTGGTAGTATGTGGAACGTCACATAACTCCTCATGGTTAGAGAGGTATGGCTATGAAAAGTAGGAGAACCCGGGTTTGGGTAATGGACCCATGTTTGTTTGATGGATAATTGTATGAGTTTTGATATATTTGTAGTTAATACTATTCTATATGGATATTACATGCCATGCCATTTCTATTTCTATGTGGAAATTCACATAACTCCTCACGGTTTGAGAGTTATGGCCTTACGAAGTTGGAGGACCCTCATATGTCATCTAGAAGCCCCAAAAGGTGAAAGTAGTCAAAGTGGTTTAAGAGATTTTAGAAGGTAAATAATAAAGTGATGTGATGAGTGTACTATAATTCAAAGTGAATACAAAACAAATTATTTAAATAATAAATTTAAGGGAGAAATTAGAAGTGGGTTAACCCTAAAATAAGAAAAGTGGGCAAAGTGACCTAGAAGATGCTTGTAAGGAAGCTACTTGGAGAGTATAAATAAGAGGCAAGGCTCTCTCATTTTATATCACACTTGAGAATATTGAATATCTATAGGTAATTGAGGTAACCAAAGGATATATAAGTCGAATTTTAGAGGGAAGGTGAATAAAAGAAGGCTACAATTCAAGCGAGGATAAATTATTTTGATGATGTTTTCTAAGGTATGTTATTTATAGGCCATCTCACCATTTCCGTAATAATTTTTTTCTAGAATGATTCATATCATGAAATTGATAGGCCATTGAGGAAACATATCCAAGTATATGTGGTAACAAATTCATCTTGTGGGTCGTTTTATTTTTGGATTTACACTCTGTGGAAAATAGGGTTTCTGGCTAGTCCTGGAACTAGTCTAAAACAAGTGTTTCGGGTAAAAACATCATAACTTCTTCATAACAGATCCAAATTCAATAAGAATTATTTTTTTGGTTAGATTACAATCTCTATTATTATGTGTAACAGTTTTAGATCAATTAAACAAATATTTTGTGCGGGGAATGCTCTACAAGGTCACTCTCTAGAATAAGCCATAATTCAACAAGGTATGTCATTTTTGCTATAACTCCTTTTATGAGAGGTTCCAAGTAGTGACGCCTGGAGGAATTGCATAAAACAAACTGAAAAAAATTATGTACTATTTTCATATCTTTATTCATTACAGGTACATGCTTATGATTATTTCAAGTTAGGGTTGTTGACTAATCCCAAACTAGTCATGTGAGACTAAAGAAAAGTTTGATGAAAATGATAGTCTCTTGTTGTGAAAGTTAAGGAAGGTTTGTAGCTATGTGATCATATACATTGGGTCTATTACAAAGTTACATATCATATTTGGATGATTAAAATAATGAGGGATTTTGGTTAAGGTACATGTTGGGTACATGGTTGAGACATGTAGATGATGAGTTGGCACATACATGAGGTGTATAGTTGATGATGTTGGTACATATTGATGAGTCATAGTTGATGAGTAGTTGACACATGATTGGTACATACTTGGTACAAGGTTCTATGCACTTGTTTATGGTACAGGTTTATTACAGGTTGTTTGGTACAGGTTGGTGCATGGTTGATGCACTTGTTTATGGTACAGGTTGATTACATGTTGAGGTACAGGTTGATGCAGGGTTGATGCATGGTTCATGTTTATTTGACACAGGCAAGGGTATCCCTACACCTCCAACTCACCCGCTCTTAGGATCGATCAAAAATCCCCTTCTGCTGAGCCGAAGTGGCTCCTTGGAGTCCCAATGGAATCCCTGCTAAAAATTTGATCCACAGGTCCTTCATTCACCCGCACGGTCTTTTGCACCTAACCATGGTTGTCCCTGACTCAGTTTCAGGGTTCGAGGTTCTGTCCTTCTTGATGTCGAGAGTCACTGTCTTCTCAAACCCCCGATCACCGATGAGCTCTCTGCCCGACCTTAGCCCCTCCTAGATATGCCTTGGCCCACACGACCATGCTCACAAGATTGCAGCCTTATATCTTTCCTTTCATCGGGTTTTCGGGCTTTTTAATCCCAAAATGCATATGCCCTTTGGATCCGTGATCCTCTGATTCCCAACGCACTCCAACTTCCGCTAGTTCCCTTGGGCTAGTCTCTTGACCCATATGACCATTTCCCCGTGACCATAGTCTTACCACTCATCGGGGTTTTGGGGTTTTCAATGCCCCAATGCATTTGCTCACGGGATTCCCGATCCTCCGAATCCCGACAGGTTGATAGCTGGGCCCCACTCAATGGATCTTTCTTGCTTCTCTAATATGCTAACAGCTGGCTCCCACATTAGAGTTGTTCTCTTTGTCGAGGTTTCGGGGTTCGCGATTCTGAAATGCAAAATTTTTGTGTCCACGGAATCCCTGATTTGTCGATCCAGGACTTTCTTCGGATCTTCAACACGNGCCAAACCAAAAAAAAACTTACCTGTGTGAGTCCCGATGGCAAAAACACCGATGACTCTCAATGATTTCCACCTGTCCCAACAGATGGACAACTATGATTGTATCAGGGTTTTCACTATGGATTTCCCCGACCTCTTGCTCACAGAACTCTCGATTTGCTGACTCCCGAAGCTCCAATGGAGTCTTCCCTTTTGGGACCTTTCACGATGGCACTCGATTACTTCCACGCGTCCTCCTCAAGATGGACGACTCAGATCACCTCTCGGGATTTTGAGACTTTTGATGTCCCGATTCTTTCGACCTCAGGAACTTCGATTTTCCGATAGTCGATATATCGATGATTGCTCAATCTCTGCCACGTGTCTCCGTTAACGGATGGTCCAGATCTTCCCGTCATTTCGAGACTTGAGGTGTCTCGATTTTATTTCCCTCGTGACTCCCGATTTCTCGATGACTGCTATCCCCATGGCTATGCCTCTCGTCGGGATTTTTCCACCTCCTGTCCATGAAGGTAAACCTCGTGCAGCTCCTATCCAATCTGACGGCTGATGGGAAATTTTCTCCAGATCTGACGGCTCAGATCATTTCTCCCATGCGCTTCTCCTGTGTGCCTTCCTAGACGTGAAAACCAGTCCAGATCTCCTTCTCCAGCCGATCTGACGGTTGTTGTGCTCCCTCCTGAGCTTCTACACTTTCTTCCTAGACTTGGGAGGAAAATTAAAATTCCTCAAAGGCCTCGACCTTTTCCTTCTCTCCCTCTATGAACTCCATGACTATGAGCTTCGTCGCGCATATGCAACGCTGTCCCTCCTGAGATTTTCTTCAAATCCTTGAAGATTTGATCTCTACCTCCTATAGAGTCTTCTCATACACATGCTGGTGCTATCCATCCTGAGCTTTTGCAGACGCTTAAACCCCTTGAGGGATTTTGGTTTCCTCCTTCTCCCACAGATGGAGAATACAATTCCCTACAGGATATATCTTTGCTCAAGCAACCTCTTGTTGAGCCTCTCTCGGTGTTTAGCAACCCTGAAAAGGTTCCCTCAGTGGACCCTTCCTTACTTCTATAACTCAAAGAGTTATTTTCTTCTTGTGCCTACCTGCACACAGTCTCAATGCCCACCTGGCAGAGTTTCCCTTCCACAGAATGTTTAGCAGTTTTGTCTCTTTCGTGCACTCCTTGCACTTGCTCGATGCCCTCTCGACAGATCCCTCAGAATCCTCAGTGATTCTACTCTTCTTCCTGAACTCACAGCCGAGTTCTTTCCTCAATGCACCACTATGCACACGCTCAATGCCCACTTGGCAGAGCTCTACAGAATTCACATCAGAATTTTGTCTGCAACTGTGTCTCTCATACACGGCCTTGCCTCCAAGGTATTCAGCAACCTTGAGGTCTTCTCTTGAGTTGTTGACTTCAATTCCTGTGCCGCAGCATGTCTTTATCTGAACCCGTAGCGTTTAGAAGTGCATCCTCTATGCACAGTTCTCAGAACCCTCAGCATTCTATCACACCCTCCTGGTGTGAAGCCTCAAAGACCTTCAACCCTAAAATAAAACACACTCCTTCAAATGAAAACCTACAGTATACATTCACAACATATGAAGAACACTCACAGACATCCACATAACTCAGAAATACATGCAGGAAAAACTGCTTTTGTTTATATTAAAATGCCAAATGCCTGTAATTACAAGGTGTTCTTGATCTCTCTCTAGCTCTTCCCTCTATTTCTCTCTATTCACAGAACTCTACTCAACTACCACTACACAACTACAACAACTTTTACCACTACAACAACTCTTACCACTACAACCACTCTTACAAAATGAGATCTGAAAATCTCTTTTACCCGAGGGGGCTTTTCGAGCGCTTCCCTCCAATCTACCTACCCTATTCAATTACATTGAATGGGCTGTCTAGTCCAGAATCGGATCTAGATCTCATCCATTACACACATTAAAGGTTGATATACTCTACGCCTACACAAAGGCACGTCTTCCTGGCTCAACAACCTAAACATTAAAGTTACATTGAATTCAGATTTAAAATGAGGCTGCGCCTCTCTCTTAGCGTGCGATTTGAATTCACTAGCGTGGCTGGCTGGCTGATGTGGAGAGATGTTTCTGCATCATTATTAGTACATTTTTACAGTGGTATATTGCATAGTGATAGTGTGACAATGGTTCCATCATTATACTTCTACTTCAGGGTGGTTGGATGGGGCAAATATAGGTGGTTGTAGCCACTTTCCAGTTGTAGGCAAAGAACATAGGGGTTGTAGCCTCCTTCTTGTTGTATCCAAAGAATAGGGGAGTTGGAGATTTTCTCAGGTTGTAGCCTGAGAAACAAGGGGTTTGGAGCCTCCTTTCAGTTGCTGCTGGAAAACAAAGGAAGTTGGTGCTTCCAATGAATGTACTTCTTCAAGACATATAAGAAAAATCATTCCATGGTTTTCTCCCGCTTTGGGTTTCCACGTAAAACAATGGTGTACTATGTATGTGTATCACTGTTTATTTGTTCATTGTTTATTTACTCTATAGTTATTGGATGATAATGATACATTGATATAACACTTGGATTATATGATTAAAAGGGCTTAAATTTCTCTATTACTGATTCACCCCCCCCCTCCCCCCTCTCAGTAATCCAACAATAATCCCATGGAATAGCAATTAAATAATTTCCAAGACATTAATTGGATGAGAAAAGAGTATTTCTATTAAAATGTAATCAACATAAGTGTATGAATGACAAAATTTCATGTCAGCACGTTTGAAACCGAGAAACTAAGTCCCTTCCGGTTGGGCCTTCACCACTTCAATCATCCACCAAAGGCAACGTCATATAAGAGAGACAATGAGGTTCTCCATGAAATAGGGAAGATCTTCAGGGATAAACAATGTGTTCAGACTTAAAAGGAAAAAGGGACAAAGACTCAATATGAAGTGAATAATTTCTCTAGAGTAAATGTGCTCTCAAAGTTGAATTCTTCTCCTCTTCTCCATGGCTTGGAAATGGCCCATTTATAGCCTTTGGATGGAACTGAAGGGTCAAGTTGTAACATTTCCAGTATATGGAAGGTCAAGTATCATGGATCTCATGATGTGACATGGAAACCTGACACCATTTTTTTAATTTTAGGCACAAAACCTTATGTATGTGAGTTGTAATGGTGCAACCTGCATATACACATTTTATAGTTATTAGGGTGCGCATATGTGGAAAAATAAAAAAAAATTCTCCGGGAACTGCAAAAGGGGACTTCAAGTTTGCATAGGGAAATGGAAAAGGCTTTCTGAGCAAGTTTGCATAGGGTGAGGTAAATCTTTCTATAAAAGATACCCCTTAATGTGTGAGGTCATAGAAGTATCTATGATGGCCGAAATACATTATAATTCCCAGAAGTGAAGTAATGGAGACCCAACTAGACAAACTAGTTTCTCATAAGAATATTACAATCCATAATGACTTTGTGTACATGGCTGCCAATTTGAATTACACTGCAGATCCATGTGGAAATATACCAAAAAAATGTTCATGGCCATGAATAGGAAATACAAAAGTAGATACATGCCATAGGTTGTCATAGTCATGAAAAAGACCTAGTGAAAACCAATCTAAAAATCAATCTAAAGATGTTTGTAAACAATGGAGTACAATCTGATGTCCCATGATCATTGAATTCATATAGGTATTGGTCCAATGAATGATAGAAACAACTCAGGAAAGTTGTGACTATGAATTGATGTCTTCAAGTCTTCTACACGATCCTCCAAAGGTGCAAATATACATCATGTGAATAAAGGAGTTGAGGTCGAACATAATGATACTTTGTTTGATTACCGACCATTAAGGTATACCATTAACAAATGTGAAACAACCTATCGATAATGAATGTAGGTATCAAGGCACTCAGTACATTCTTACAAGTGTGAATAAAGGTGTTGAGGTCAAACACTTGAAGAATCCATTGATGTATTCCCAAGTGTGGATGGTGAGAGAACCTACCACTGATGATTGCAAGCCTCTAGGTACTCATAGGACTCTAGATCGCATTTCCAGAATAGATGGAATGAATTCGATGGAAGGAGACCCACTAAAAGGAGAGAATTAAAAAATATCTCATCATTAAACACCAGATACAAAGAAGGATCTTGATGATTTGGAGAAAATCGGATGAAGAACATGTTCATGAGCTAATAACCCTGTGTGTCTTCCACATGCACTAGATGCAAGAAGTGCAGGAAAAAGATCCTCTGAATAATAGCCAATAAGGAAAACATCTGACAAAGGAGAGGAAACCACCAATAAGGCTAATGGCATCCATGAAACTACACAAATCCCAATGTGTGAATAGATTTATTTCCATCAAACACAAGGGAAACCCCCCATTCAGTGACCAATGAGGAGATTTTGAATGATGGGTTCAACGATACCTACCCATAAGGAAAGTAGGACTAGGGTGCATGGTAGGACTACACATTCATGTAACTCTGAGACACACTAAGGGTATGGTCGACACACAAAGTAAAGAGTTCTGAGAAATGGCCAACATAGGTTGATGGACATCCTTTGAACAAGAGCATGAGACATATGGATGATTCTAGAAGCATAGAATCAATGATGAAACTTTGTGATGTAGGAGGCACCAATCAAATTCTCCATAGGGACTGGAAGAGTAACAAGTTGGGGGAGTAAACTCTTAGTAATGAGCTTATCTTCCCGAGGTCATGCTAAACCCAAAATGTTGATGACAAGTGGACTCAAAAGTTAGTGCTTTGTTCAAGGCGACATGACTACTGCCAACATAATATAATAATATTTTCCCACCCATTTTTTTTTGTTTTTAATAGTCAAATGAATGTTATGATACATAGGAGGATACGAGTGTCATGAGTAAGCAACTAGTTACAATAATGGAACATACATGTTCTCAATGGAAGGAGGTGCATGCAAGATATGGACACTTAGGGGAATGTTTCCTCTTGGGGTGTTGTTCTAGAATCTGTACTTAAGTCTTAGAATATACAGTGTCTAGGCATCCGAAAGTGAGTAAAGGATAAAAAAGGGGAAAGAATCAACCTTTGGGAAAGGAAGCTAAGGTTGATTTTCAGGTTGTCATTGTCTCGCTTCCAACTATTCTTGGATGTTTATATCTCGTTCAATCGTGGCCCATGAACGTTCAAGTTCTACCTGGGTGGTGCTTGTTTTAAGTATGGTATCGAAAACGTTCAAAGCGATATGGGTTTGGTCCAATAAGTTGGGTTCAATATTAGGTTGTCTTGCAATAGAGATAGTCATAGAGGAACATGAAAATTAAAGGAGAGTTTGAGGTTTTTGATGCTGTATCAATTTGATCACATAAAAGAGAATTTTGAATCCGATATTGAAGATAAAGTGCAAACCAAAGGCCTTTTCCCATAACTGAGTTATCTTTTAAATAAATGGTGTGTGAAATGTGAGAAAAACATTAAGTTGTCTGTAATGTGAGGCTCCTATCAAGGGAGAATATCACCCTATAAACAGAAGAATAAAAAGATAAGAAGAAATCTGACGAAGCATAAAATATGAAGATCTAACGAGTTCACACGTCTTGTACCTACT
>SNQJ01S0091972.1:8766-21243 GCA_010110895.2 Picea sitchensis | reverse complement strand
ATGAATGACAAACTTTCATGTCAGCACGTTTGAAACCAAGAAACTAAGTCCCTTCCGGTTGGGCCTTCACCACTTCAATCGTCCACCAAAGGCAACGTCATATAAGAGAGACAATGAGGTTCTCCATAAAATAGGGAAGAGCTTCAGGGATAAACAATGTGTTCAGACTTAAAAGGAAAAAGGGACAAACATTGAATATGAAGTGAATAATTTCTCTAGAGTAAATGTTCTCTCAGAGTTGAATTCTTCTCCTCTTCTCCATGGCTTGGAAATGGCCCAT
This sequence comes from Picea sitchensis, assembly GCA_010110895.2. Classification (NCBI taxonomy): domain Eukaryota; kingdom Viridiplantae; phylum Streptophyta; class Pinopsida; order Pinales; family Pinaceae; genus Picea; species Picea sitchensis. The sequence continues at coordinate 20,963 of SNQJ01S0091972.1, read as the reverse complement.
TTATAGCCTTTGGATGGAACTGAAGGGTTGATTTGTAACATTTACAGTATATGGAAGGTCAAGTATCATGGATCTCGTGACGTGACATGGAAACCTGACACCATTTTTTTAATTTTAGGCACAAAACCTTATGTATGTGAGTTGTAATGGTGCAACCTACATATACACGTTTTATAGTTATTAGGGTGCGCATATGTGGAAAAATAAAAAAAAATTCTCCGGGAACTGCAAAAGGGGACTTCAAGTTTGCATAGGGAAATGGAAAAGGCCTTCTAAGCAAGTTTGCATAGGGTGAGGTAAATCTTTCTATAAAAGATGCCCCTTAATGTGTGAGGTCATAGAAGTATCTATGATGGCCGAAATACATTATAATTCCCAGAAGTGAAGTAATGGAGACCCATCTAGACGAACTAGTTTCTCATAAGAATATTACAATCCATAATGACTTTGTGTACATGGTTGCCAATTTGAATTACACTGCAGATCCATGTGGAAATATACCAAAAAAATGTTCATGGCCATGAATAGGAAATACAAAAGTAGATACATGCCATAGGTTGTCATAGTCACGAAAAAGACCTAGTGAAAACCAATCTAAAAATCAATCTAAAGATGTTTGTAAACAATGGAGTACAATCTGATGTCCCATGATCATTGAATTCATATAGGTATTGGTCCAATGAATTATAGCAACAACTCAGGAAAGTTGTGACTATGAATTCATGTCTTCAAGTCTTCTACACGATCCTCCAAAGGTGCAAATATACATCATGTGAATAAAGGAGTTGAGGTCGAACATAATGAGACTTTGTTTGATTACCGACCATTAAGGTATACCATTAACAAATGTGAAACAACCTATCGATAATGAATGTAGGTATCAAGGCACTCAGTACATTCTTACAAGTGTGAATAAATGTGTTGAGGTCAAACACTTGAAGAAACCATTGATCAGGAGACATTGTTGTATTCCCAAGTGTCGATGGTGAGAGAGCCTACCACTGATGGTTGCAAGCCTCTAGGTACTCATAGTACTCTAGATCGCATTTCCAGAATAGATGGGGTGAATTCGATGGAAGGAGACCCACTAAAAGGAGAGAAGTAAAAAATATCTCATCATTAAACACCAGATACAAAGAAGGATCTTGATGATTTGGAGAAAATCGGATGAAGAACATGTTCATGAACCAATGACCCTGTGTGTCTTCCGCATGCACCAGATGCAAGAAGTGCAGGAAAAAGATCCTCTGAATAATAGCCAATAAGGAAAACGTCTGACAAAGGAGAGGAAACCACCAATAAGGCTAATGGAATCCATGAAACTACACAAATCCCAATGTGTGAATAGATTTATTTCCGTCAAACATAAGGGAAACCCCCCATTCAGTGACCAATGAGGAGATTTTGAATGATGGGTTCAATGATACCTACCCATAAGGAAATTAGGACCAGGGTTCATGGTAGGACTACACATTCATGTAACTCTGAGACACACTAAGGGTATGGTCGACACACAAAGTAAAGAGTTTTGAGAAATGGCCAACATAGGTTGATGGACATTCTTTGAACAAGAGCATGAGACATATGGATGATTCTAGAAGCATAGAATCAATGATGAAACTTTGTGATGTAGGAGGCACCAATCAAATTCTCCATAGGGACTGGAAGAGTAACAAGTTGGGGGAGTAAACTCTTAGTAACGAGCTTATCTTCCTGAGGTCATGCTAAACCCAAAATGTTGATGAAAAGTGGACTCAAAATTTAGTACTTTGTTCAAGGCGACATGACTACTGCCAACATAAGATAATAATATTTTACCACCCATTTTTATTTTTTTTTAATAGTCAAATGAATGTTATGATACATAGGAGGATACGAGTGTCATGAGTAAGCAACTAGTTACAATAGTGGAACATACCTATTCTCAATGGAAGGAGGTGCATGCAAGATATGGACACTCAGGGGAATGTTTCTTCTTGGGGTGTTGTTCTAGAGTCTGTACTTAAGTCTTAGAATGTATAGTGTCTAGGCATCCAAAAGTGAGTAAAGGATAAAAAAGGGGAAAGAATCAACCTTCGGGAAAGGAAGTTAAGGTTGATTTCCAGGTTGTCATTGTCTCACTTCCAACTATTCTTGGATGTTTATATCCCATTCAATCGTGGCCCCATGAATGTTCAAGTTATACTCGGGTGGTGCTTGTTTTAAGCATGGTATCGAAAAGGTTCAAAGCGATATGGATTTCGTCCAATAAGTCGAGTTCAATATTAGGCTGTCTTGCAATAGGGATAGTCATAGAGGAACATGAAAATTAAAGGAGAGTTTGAGGTTTTTGATGCTGTATCAATTTGATCACATAAAAGAGAATTTTGAATCTGATATTGAAGATAAAGTGCAAACCAAAGGCCTTTTCCCGTAACTGAGTTATCTTTTAAATAAATGGTGTGTGAAATGTGAGAAAAACATTAAGTTGTCTGTAATGTGAGGCTCCTATCAAGGGAAAATATCACTCTATAAACAGAAGAAGAAAAAGATCAGAAGAAATCTGACGAAGCATAAAATATGAAGATCTAAAGAGTTCACACGTCTTGTACCTGCTAATAGTCGATACAGAGGAAAAGTTGTAAATGATATAGATGACTAAAAATTGATTACCAAAGTAGAGGTTTTACTAAATTGCAGTAAAAACATTCATTGGATATATATATGCGAAATGAAATTGAATATGAAATCACAGATGAAACAAACTCATAACACATTCTTGACGGAATCAGGAGTCTTTGGATTGCTTTGTATTAAATTTCAAAAGGATAGAGTCTCTATTACAATCGACCAAAAAGGTCCAACCCCTTTTTCCCTCTTCTAATTTCATATTTATACTAACTTCTACATGCTATAATTTCAATCGTTCCAGGAGTTTTTTCAGTTACAACGAAAAGGAGATTAAACGATTCAATTCTTTGTCTCTGTCCTTCTTTCGGGAAAATGGAACACCTTCCTTTCTTTTCTCTTTGAGTTCTAAAAATATAACAGGAAGACACTTGTCATTATTTGATACCAGAAACTTTCCCCTTCACATGCTCAGTGCAAGTGGTGCACCTCTCCACCAACTGGGCTATCATCCTGGAAGGTTCTGTTTGATTATTTGCCTCAAAAGTGTAATAATCCCTCACTAATTGTGGAAACTTTCCTTCTATTTGTCGGTCTTCGAGGCTGAGAGAACATGAATGTACACTTGGTTTTATTATCCATTTATCTACTTGGATTATATCCGTCTGGGTTATTCGTGATATTTCATCCAACTCTCTTTCCTCGTTCTCCTTGATATTGAGTAGGTGTTTGGCTATATTAATCTGACCTAGTGTCTTAGTGTTTCTTTCACTATCGATATCCAACAAACTCCCATCTATGAAGATGAAAGTTTCTTTACAAGAGTTTCTTACCCCTTTAGCTTGTTGTTTGCCTTCTGAAATGTTATTCTCGCATGCCTTCAGCAAGATGTTACCTCGGGTCTACTCTGTAATGGAAAGCCTAGAACTACTGCTCGTTTCCATTTTTTTTGTGGCTATAAATACCTCTTGGAAAGTTACCCAAGTCGTCATAGCTTCTTTTTCTTTGAAGGAAATATTTTCCAATACTTGATCAATGAGTTGGTAGTGGTTTTGAATAGTTTCCACTTTAGCAAGTAAATCATGTTGAGCTGCTGACACGTTTTTTTGTATTTCTATGGCTTGGGATTGGAATATCCCGATATGTATCACCTGGCTTTTGGCGAAATTTAATTTGGCCTGTAACTGCCCTATCAATTCTCCTTGTTGGCTTATCTATGATTGGTTGGCCTGAGTCATCTGTTGTGTCTGTTTGAAATTAGATTTTAGCCGCTCGATTTCCTTTTGATCGATTTCCCTAGCTAGCTCTATACCTGTGTTCACCTGATCTCTGGCAGCTGCTTCTATTGTAGCCAACTTATCCTCCAAAATTTTGATCAAGCAGTTTTTCCGCTTCAACTGTTCTTTTAGGGACTCGACAAAATATTGGTTGGCTGTAGCAAAAGCCCCCAATGTCCCTGCTATCTGAGTTGCAAATTCCTCTTTTTTCATGGCTCTCCAATCAACAAAGATTTTGAATTTCTTGGCCGTCATGCCTACTTCTTGTTAAAGTTCTTGTTTTACAATGGCCCTTCTCTTCTTATCGAATAAAAGTTCGTTCAGAGGCAACTCTTCCACAATTATGGACGTTAGTTCTTTGTCGAAAATCCATCCTGTGTTTGGGATCCCCTTTCTGGACTATAGGGGAGTAACAAAAATGATGGGGTTGCCAATCTTCTTGGATGATTTCCCCAGGGTTTGGGATCTCGGCTTCCTGTTTCAGACCCCCGGTTTACTTCTTATTTTCCTGGTGTTCCTCCTGGTCAGGTCCTGAATCGCTGGAGCCCTTGGCTTATATTTGTTGTACATCTGCAGTCGACGAGTTCTTACCCTATAAGACTGGGGGAAGGCAACTCTGTCAGTGTTCCTGAAATTTGAAATAATCAACCATCTCCTCGGGCGACAGGGTTTGAATCCTACTTAGGAACTTGGCATAGGATCTCGCCCCATGGAATATGTCGTCATGAGGTGAATACTCATGTTCATACCTTTTAAGGCCACAACTTGCCATATGATTTCCCACGATCCTGTGTGGGTCATTCTTCTTGAACTCAATGTGGACTAATTTAATATCCTCTAAAGCCATTGCCTCAGCTTTTGCATGTCCGAAATCTAATAAAGAATATGTATTCAAATCAATGGGGAAGGGTGGCCATATCTTCTTTGAAAATCCTTTAATCTCTTTGTTGATTCCACCAATCATAGTTTGCCTAGCAATTTCGCATCAAACCAACCTATCCTGTATGAATAATGGTAGAGCATAAGGGGGAACAGAGGTGTCGAAAACCCTGATGTATGAAAATTCTGCCTCTACATACCAGTCAACCACATTTCTCAAGTTGGTGGCGATGCTATCTGAAATCCTGGGCGGTGGGTTACTGAAGATGGAGATATGCATTGGTACCATTACCCAATTGAAAGTTTCATATATAAATTATGTGGCCTTATCTTCCCAAAGATTTGAGTGGTAGACATTGATAGTCTTAACTATAGATGGAGTCCAACTCTAGCTCATTAGAGGTAAAGGCATCATGAAACAAACCACATCCATGATGTAGGCGGACATAGAAAATGAAGTGGCCTTTACATTCGTCATCTGCATTTGATAGTCAGTAATCCAGCTGGTTAAACTGGCTGACAACAATTTGGCCCAGTCGAAGGAACAACCTTCAGCGACTGTATGAATGAGAGGCACCCATGGTAGAAACAAAGTGTGGTGTCCTCCTTCCCATACAGCCTATAGGTCATCATCGCTATATATTTGAATTGAGGTTTCAAGGAAGAGATTGAATAAAATTTGTTACCATCCACCCTGAACTTTGGTGTGTGCAAGACCCAATCCTTGATCAGATCAAACAATTTTCTGTCGTATTTCTCGCATTCTTTCCTCTTAAAACCTTCCAGAAACTCAACATTGTGTGAGAAGTTTGGTGTGGGTGACAATTGGTACATCACCTGCAAATTTTCTGGTCTGAAGGTCCCAATGGTCACCTTCTGCTCACTGATAATACTTCTGGTCTGGATGTCCACATGATCTAATGCCCATCAGATCATATCATTGTAGGGAAGGAGTCATGGCTTGGCCACTATCTTATGCATCTCTTCATGAACAAAGATTTTGTATTTGGTGGCCAAATCGTCCTTCTCATTATCGCTAGAATCATCTGAATAGTTCACCACTTCAGACTGAAGAACCTCGGAGATGTTTGAAAAGGTTCTGACAGAATCAATACTTCGGGGTGAAGTATCAGAAACAATATCTGAGCCTTGCCTTGAATTATCAACAATCGCCTTCGATGCTTTTCGTGGAGACATGATAGAGCAATCTGACTTCACTCTCCTATAGTAAAAATGTGTATACCTACAGAAATTAGCCTGGTGGGAAAATCTTCTTTACGCAAGATAAAAATGCAATTTAAAACAATGAGAGCAATAACTCTATATCTCGACCATTTAAAACCCCGACGTCCTTATGAACGGAATGGTCAAATCATTTTTAGAGAAAGATTTAGCAATAAAAACAATATCTTTACCTATCACTTCACGTCATTTCAAATAAATGCCATAAATTTTGATGAGTCGTGACACAAGTTAATGCAACAAACATTTAAATTTAACCCATAGATGGTGTGTGTTACTATTTGTATTAATGCACTAATTAATCTGGCTTAGTTTCTTTAATTAGGTTTACTTTTAAACTTTAATCACCCTTTTCGGCGTTTGTTGTATCGGGATATTTCACTCCTATCCTTCGATCCCCTAAAACCCGAGATCGCGATGAAGCGATCTAGTTAAGAAAAAATGTGATCCAGATTAAACGTTTAATTAATCAGTGTTTAATTAATATCGTGATTTCACGACTCGGGGCTACGAAGGTATAGCTTCTTGGAAAAGTGAATGTCAAGTCGTGAAACCCCGACATTGTTTAACTATGGTTTAAAACGACTTACCCCTGACACTAACTCGGGTGACTTTTGAAACTATCTCACAACTTCACTTATTGGAGTTATGACGATAAAACTTTTGGGGAGAGTGATCACCGAGACGCGAAATACCGATAGCACTTAACTAAGGTTTAAGGAAATTTACTCTTGGCGCTAACCTGGGTAATATTTCAAGGTTGTTTCACGACTTTGCGCATCGGGGTTTGGAAACTGTGTGACTTGTAACTCCCAAAACGCAATATCCCAAGGTATATAAAAGAGAAAAACTTGTTTAACGGTTAAATGGAAATGGCTTAGGTGTACAACGACCATCTCTACTTCGCATATCAGGACTACTGAGATTTTTAGTGGGTAAAGGTTACGAAGTAAAAGACAACTTAAAGGCTCACCTTTGATTTTAAGAATCACATTTAAACTAGTTGAAAAAGGCGGCTCCAACATAGGCTCCAACTAGGGATACCGTCTTTCTGCGAGACGGGAAGAATAGTAGACCACGTTCCTGTATTGGGTAAATGGAGTCATTGGTTTTATTTCTGCGAAACCTACTTAAGGAAAGGGGGTATAGAGGGAAGAAGAGATTTCATCTTTTACTTTTGAAAAACTTTTCAACCCTCAAATGAGTTTCAAACTTAGCTGCAGCCCCTTTCATGACCTTCTCTTTCTCATTACTGAATTCAGGTCTGCCTTAACACAATCAAAACATTCCTAGGAAATCCAACAGATCTTGTGGCTTTTGGCTTGCATCAAACGAAGTTTATTACATGTTTTTAATGCAGGAGCCCTGTCCAAACTTGGGGTGCAGATCGGGTTTTGAGAAAGTTGATTACCAGAGTAGAGTGAGATTCATGTATGACAACCTTACAGATATTTCAGATATTGCTTCACTGCCAGTGAGCCGGTTCAATACCTCGATGAAGTTATCTGGCCCTTTTTACTGAATTTCCTTTCACCACTTTGAAATATATTTATGCATTTAAATGTTGAGACGAAGGAAATCATTTCTAAATTTCCTTTCATCGTCTCTTTGGACTAGATGGGGGCAATCAAATATGAATTTCCTTTCACCATCTGTCTTATAATTTACTTTTTAGAACACGAAGTGGGGGCAATCAGTTTGTATGAGGGATGATATCTGTGTAATATTTGCAGTGGAGGTCTGTCAACTTACTTTGATTACTCGATACCAACCTTCCCTTAACTTTCAAAACACCTTATCCCATAGGGAAAAAGGGGAAGATTACTTCCAGGGGCCTTCCTTCGAGCAAGCTTCAATCCTTCGAAAACTATTAAAAAAACCTAGAAGAGACAGGATCAACCTATACATAACTTTATTTAGTAAGAGACTGAGGGGTTGTGAAGACTGGCTTACTTTCTAAAATATTCTTTACAACTTCCAAAGCTAAAACGTAATCTCTTATCCCTATGTATGGAACCCAGAAAGATGCTTGTTTTTTTTTAATAAGGTAAGTCTGCGAATAGAAAAAAAAAAGGGTAACGGAGAGAGATCTGGGATTTGGAACACAAGCAGTATAAACTAAAACTGACTTTTGGGACCCTTTCTTTACTTTCTCTGCTTATTTTAATTACCTCCTATCTTTGTCTAGGTGAAACTCTTAGGGCCTAGAGTAAGGAGTCGTTCTTTTAATCACCAGTCAAGCGAAAACATTATAATTATGAGACCATCATGATGCTTTAGAGACCTTCGTTAAAAGAAAAGAAAAACTCTTAGGAATTCGTACCTTTGCCTTACCATTTCATTTTCTTTTAAAATAATGGAAAAAAAATTCTATCACCTGTTTTCGGTGAATTTTGTTTCTGATATATGAATTTTTGTTTGCTCCTTTCACTCGTGTGGGCTGCAAGCCAAAATCCTGTAAACACGAAGAGTGCTTTTTAAAAGAGCTGCATGCATTGAAAATTTCATTTCTCTACTTCTACAAAAATGATTGACCTAATTAATTAGAGGTGAAATAACTTACCAAAGAGAAATTATGAAATAGAAAGAAAACACAAACCGGTATATAGAATGAATTTTTTTTGGGAACCAATTATTGCATATAGTGTTTTAAATAACACCCGTTGATAGGGGTGTTGAAGATTTTACTGTCCAGATTTTCTAATAGAAATGATTTTTTTCCTTCGGGAGCTACGACTTTGAATGGTTTGTACTAGATATGATCGAATTTACTGTGTTTTGCCGAGTCTTCCTTCCTAGCATCCCATTTCAAGACCAAATTGTCGGGGATAAACTCTCTATCTTTTACCTTACGGTCAAATAACATTTTCATGTCGTCTTGGTATTTCTGCAACCTTTTGTCCACTTTGACCCTATGTTGTTGTACTTCAATCAACTGGTTTATCCTTCTTGTGACGTGATTTGGTTCTTCTTTCTCATCTTTCCAAAGTTTCATTACGGGAAGTGCTAGATTTATGGGTAATACCACATCGGTCTCGTACACCATTTGGAAAGGATAAGTGCCAATAGGTTTTTTCATGCCTATCTGATTCGCTCATAAAGTGTATTTCAAATGAACATGCCAAGATTTTTTGTTCTTGTTCAACACTTTCTTAATTACATTGATTAGACTCTTGTTTGAAGACTCGACTAGTCCATTTCCTTGGGGGTAATATGTCATGGAATAGCAGAGCACGATATTGTATTTTTGGAAAAAACTAATCATAGCCATAGATTTAAAAGCCTGGGCATTGTCTGTGACTATCTTTCGGGGGAAGCCAAATCTGGACAAAATATTCTCTTCTAGGAAATCTATTACCACCGAATATGTTTCCCTTCTGGTTGGGATAGCCTCCACCCATTTAATGAAGTAATCTGTGGCAGTCAGGATCCATTTGTGTTGAGCGCTAGAATGGGGGTTAATTTCACCTATAGAATCTAGTCCCCATTGCTGAAAAGGGGCTTCTGTCTTGACCAGAACCAATGATAGCACTGGAAGTTTATGCTTGCCTACAAATAATTGGAAAGGGTTGCAGGTTTTGACTTTGGCATTGATGTCTGAGAAAAGATTCGGCCAATAATAACCTTCCCTCAGGATCTTATAACCTGTCGCCCTCCAAGTGTGATGTCCCCTACACACTCCTTCGTGAAATTCGCTTATGACCTTCTCTGTTTCCGATTCAACCAAACAAACCAGCATCAAGCCAAGTGGGTCCTTCCAATACAATTGACTTTCAGATATACAGTACCTGACTGCATGTAGTTTTAGCATCCTGGATTTGGATGGGGATAAATCACTCGGGCATTTCAAAGTCAGCAGGTAGGACACTATTTTTTTGTACCAATCAGATGAGGCAAATTTCTCTTTGATTCTGATCACACTTGTTTTCTCATCGAGCTTGTTCATGTCCACACCCTCTTCACATCCCTGTAGGCCATTTATACCGAGGGCTCTAAAATTTGATTTAGCTAAGAGTTTAGCCAAACCTTGTCCCTTTACTAGTCTCGTCGGCTTTATGTCCAGATCAAATTCTTGTATTTTAGCGAGCCACCGTCTCCTTTTTCCATCACTATCAAACTGAACCAAAATATCTTTTACGGATCTGGTAGGTATGTACGCGGTTACCTTGGAATGAAACACATAAGTTTTGAAATCCTTTAATGCCTTCACCATAGCATATGCTTGTTTTTCCATTATATCGTATTTGATTTCACCATCTCTGAGACTTTTGATGAAAAAAGATATCAGTTGCTCGAAAGCTTCTTAATTTTTCAGGAGGAGTACCGTGGAAATTGCGTGTTCGGAGGTGAACGAGAAAATAAGAAAATCCTTTAGATAATTAGGGCTTGCCAGTATAGGTGCCTCACTTATAACCTTCTTGATGCGGGAAAACAATGTTATGGCTTTTGTTGTCCATTTGACTTCGTTGTTCTTCTTTAGCATATTTGTGATCAATTTCACAATTTCAGCAAAGTTTGGGATAAATCTCCTCAAAAAAATTATTTTTCCTAAGAATGACTGAATTTCTTTTACATTTCTAGGAATATTTATAGTATCTATAGCTTGAACCCTCCTAGGATCAATTTTAATTCCGTCTTGAGACACAATATTGCCCAAGAGTTTACCTTCTTGCATAGAAAAGTGAGACCTTTTGGGGTTTAAAGACAGACCAAACCTGCGACATTTTTCAAATGTCTACTTGAGATGTTTCAAATGATCTTCATCAAATTTACAAAAAATGGTTAGATCATCGAGATAAATAACCATGAACTTGTCTCTTTCACCGATGAAAGCGATATACATAGCACGTTGGAAGGTGGCACCTACATTCATTAGACCAAAAGGCATCTTATCATACACAAATGTACCCCAAGGGGTAGTGAAGGTTGTTTTTTCCTTATCATGTTCATTTATGGCAATTTGATTGTACCCAGAGAAACCGTCGATCATCAACATCCTATTTTCCCCAACTACCTTTTCTAATACGTGATCCATTTTGGGTAGAGGGTAGTTGTCTTTGAGGGAGGACTTATTTAGATTTATGAAATCAACGCATAGTCTAATCTCCCCGCTCTTCTTTCTAACCGAGACCAAGTTTTCTACCCAATTAGAGTATCCCAATGGTACTATTATTTTTGCATCCAAGAGATTTTTAACTTCCCTTTTGACCACGGGAAATAAGATAGGGTTGATTTGTCTAAGATTTTGTCTAAAGGGTTTGACACCAGGCTTTAGGGGTATCTTGTGTTCGATCACAGTGGTATCGTCGGTTCTCAGTTCTCTGTAAGACCAAGCAAAAACGTCTTTATACCGCGCGAGTAAGTCTTTATACTTGCTTTTTACCTCAGGAGAAAGGTACTTTGATATTTTTACCATCCTAGGCTCCTCTTTGGTCCCTACGTCGCAATCTTCAACCTCTTCTAGTTCGGGTTACAGAGTGGATTTTAAGGGCATATCATTCTAATTGAACAGTCTCTCTAGGGGGATTAGTCCCTTTGGAATCTGGTTGTTCTTTAAAACCAACATGCGATGGTTAGAAATTTTTTCTCGGAAATCTTGAGGCTCCTCTCCCTCTTTCATAATCCAGGTATGATCATTTTGGTCCTCCTGGTAAATGTGGGCTTCAGATAAATCACCTACCATTTCCAGGAACTTTCTGATCTGTTCGTCATCCTCGAAAACCTGTTAGTGTTGTATGTTGTTTGGTATGGATGGGTGTGCCTTACCTCTATGTGGTACTTTAATTTGAAAGTGGTGGGGGGTACGAAAGTTGAAGCCGCTTTGGCCAGTGAATTGGCTTGTTGGTTTTCGGCCCATGGGATGAAATGAACCTTTATCAATGAAAATAAATTTTCCATAAGATCTCAGGCACAATTTCTGTAAGATCTCAATATTGGGTGTTTGGCCTAGTATTGCCAATTTATCTATTTCACTATCAACTCTGCATCTCTGTAAACTTCCAAGTTCTTTATGTTCAACTTCTTGGCAGCTTATGTTAAGCCCTAATACTGGCTCATTACCCCTTAATTGGGGCATATTAGATTAGTAATTTTATTTTATTTATGTCGGCTTTAGGCCATTAGTTGTAATTATACCTCCTAGTCTCCTATATATACCAAGGAGACATTTTCATTTTGAATCATCTTGTACTT
>SNQJ01S0091971.1:32607-43230 GCA_010110895.2 Picea sitchensis | reverse complement strand
AAGCAGTTATTGAAGCGGTTGGTGGTGGTTAGATATCGCCTCCGCCATAATGGGAAAGCACGGCCATGAATTAAAGGCACGTCGATTCGCCGTTGGAACTGTCAAAGAATTAGATTGCGTCTGACTTAAGTTGCATGACCCTTCAGAGGTTGACTGTCAGAAGCCATGCAGACGCAAAGCTTTCAATGCATTGTCTTGGTTCCGCTGTTGTTGATTGTTCTGAGTATATGTAGGCGTTTTCGCCATTTTTGTATCTATCGATGGTAGAGCTAAGCTCCCGACTGTAAAGTTTCAGCAAACATTCTTGTTTCCTGGTTATGCCTCTGTGTCTGAGACTTCTTGGTTTATGACAGACAGTTTCCTTTTTCCATCTATATTTCATCTCATGCCAGAGAGTCCATAGTCGAAGGATTCGCGTGGATTGAACAATCTTGTTATGATAAAGGATTTGTTGTGACATTGTTGTGCCCTCTGGTCTTTTGTGTTTGGATGTAAAAGGATTTTGCGTTTGAATACTTTCTTCTCCAGTCTGTTACAAACCGGATGTTTGTGATAGACCTTCGCACTCTCCTAATGCAGGTCTTCCCCCTACTCACCCTTTACTACGACTCACTGTTTGAAGTTTATCAAGACCTCATTCGTCCATGCATGCCTGGCCTAGTTTCTGAGTTGGGACGATATCATTCTGAGTTTTCCTCCATTTGATCACCCCTTTTAAACAAACCGTGACATTAAAACTGATGGGCGTCGGGCTCTGCTCTTGCTAGCAATCCAGGAGTGACTTCTGGCTCCAACAGAAACTACATCCAGAGTTAAGGCCAAAATAGTTTGGTGGAAGGAGGAAGACAAAGACCATTGCTACAATGCAACATGATATTGGTTCTTATTCATGTGACAAAGAAAGGATTGCAGTAGTTGGGATGCAAGGTAAAGATTTTTTGTATGCATGTTCAAGTTCTTTAAATGAATCACATGATGATGATAAAAGGAGAAGTGAATTGTTCCACATAAGATTTGTATCGAAACATACAAATATAGACACATTATTTGATCTGGGTTCCCAAGTTAATTTAATATCAGAGACACTTGTTAAGAAATTGGAATTAACCACAAGACCTCACCAAAAAACCTTACCCTCTCAGTTGGGTATATGATAAAGCAAAGTTAAATGTCACTAAGCAATGTAGGTTGAGATTTTCTATTGCTTCTAAGATGATAGATGAAGTGGATTTAGATGTGGTTCCTTTGGATGTCTATGGTGTTGTATTATGGAGTCCCTGTCTGTATGATAGGAAGGATATCTTCTTTTGAAAGGAAAACAAATATCATCTTACAAAATATGGAGTGGAATACATCATTAAAGCTCACGACATAAAGGACAAATCAACACCTATTAGTTTAGACCAAGTAAAAAGAATTATAAATGATAACAAGAATCTTGCACTCACAATTGCAAAAGAGGAATGCCTTGATAAGTCTAATGTTTCTGATGCTCTTGATCCTTTACATAAGAATGGATTGTTTGAGATGAGACAAGTATTTCAGTGGGCAGGCAGCCATCAAAAGGCCTTCAACACATTAAAGATCAACATCACACCAATGATAGCCTTACCTGACCTTCTGTAATCATGCGAGATTGAGACCAGTGCCAACATCGATGTCATGAGTACAAATATGCTTTCTAGATCTCCTAGTGTTACCTCTATTATTTTGAATAATGTGTCCTTAGCTTATATCAAGAATGTTGGATGGCATGTTATTGATGAGATCTTCAAAGATGTATGTGGGATCATCCAGGGTTTGCAGGTGAAGAAGTTTTGTTTGTGGGACAACTTACTCCGCCATTTGAGTAAACCTTGTTTTCCTTCCTACAAGGAAGTGCATGTAATTGAATAAGCCTTTGTTTCGTTTATACTTGGGCATTTGGGAATTATAGTGTATTTGTAGGGATGGCATTTGCCTCAAAGGAAAGTATTTGTAACCATGTTGGTTATAATTATCTGCGGTTATACCTTTAATATGGTTGACCCAGGGTTCAAGTCTACTGGGGTTCCAATAAAGCCTCTAAAACTATCGGCCCTCCTGGTAAACCAGAAGGCAATGCAACACACAGAGTGCACTATGCACACTCACCTAAAATAGTCTTAATGGGTGACTGCAATACTTGAGTGTTTGCAGTCCAGGATTGAGTGGAGATCTGAGAAGTGTGCACTGAGAGTTCTAGTTAACTTATTAAAGTGATATACTGTCACTCCTGATTATGCATGTAATATAATCAATTCATTCATTCATCATGCTAATATCTACTCATAAACAGTAAAAGAGGAACAATCATTCAATCACATAACACATGTTTTACTGTGGTTCACCCCCTCCTGGGCTACGCCCACAAAGATCTGGATCTTAAGCTCTTCTATTATGGCAGTTCCAAAACTACAGTGCCATGCTCTTTACAACTCATCCTCATTCGGGTCGAGATCTATTATGAGGCGGACTAGATCGCAACAAGCTCCTCAGCCTGCGATCTAACCCTCAAGATCTACCCTCCTTACTCCTCTATAGCTCAACAACTTACAAAAGGGTATTGAATTACAATAGTGTTTATCCAAAGCCTCCCTAAAAGGTCTCTCTATATCCACTCTATCGAACCTCTAAATTTCTCTAAAGCATCCCTAAGCATCTCTATATATACGTTTCTGGCTCATCAACCATTACAATGTATTACAAAAACCCTAACCCTAATGTCCTTAGGTCTTCCATGCATGTGTGCGTGCTTCTCTTCCTTCCAGTTGTCGCTTTCCTCGTGCATGCCTTCCTTCCCAAAATAACCTTTCTTTCGGCTTTGGCCTGCTTCCAACAAATCACGATTGTAAAGGAATGTGTGTTGTACTTTTGTAAGCCCACTACTGAAAGGCCAAGGTTGTACACACCACTTCCTATTTCCTCTTATTCTTGGGAAATTTTTTCAGTGGATTTTGTAAGGGGATTACCCATGTCTAGTATGATTCATCTCTACTTATGTGTAGCAATGGATAGGTTATGTGACAAATAGGTTGCTCTTTTGTTCTTCCAATATGTAAGGGTCCATTTTGGGTTGTCCACGTTCATTATCTTCGGTCAAGAGTCTCAATTGTTGGGAGAATCTTGGACAAATTTGTGGCAGCTCATGGACACCAAGATGGGGAGGAGCATTACTTTACATCAACAGGCCGATAGACAAACACAGGTGGTAAACAATACAATGGTCCAATTGCTTCAAGGATATTGCAGCCAACATCCTAAGTCATGGAATGATCAATTACCTTATGTCCAACTGACGTATAATCAAGTCATGTACTCTTTCACTAAGGATTCTCTAGTTGAGACTTGTCTTGGGTATCTACCTAAGATCCCCTTAGACTTGCTATATGGGAAAGATGGCAAGGAGAGAAATGCAGCCCACAAGTTCATTCAGAGGATTCAACAAGTCAACCAAGTAGTCAAAGAGCATATGAAGGAAGATGTCATCCTAGATCAAAGACTGAGGACTTCACACAGGAATGATATTACTTATATTCAAGTACGCCTAAAGGGCACACATCCCAACAAGGCATGGTGGATCGAGAAGGAAAGAGTGAGGGAGAAATTCCCTCACTTACCTATTGATTGATAAAGGCTTTTGGTGGTATAAAATATCTCAATAGGAAGGCATGATCCGAAAGGATCCAGAGAGGCCTAATAAATGACTTAGAGTTCTCAGAAGTATCTCAGGGAGTTCAAAATGGCCTCAGCAGATAGAGAAAGGGAAAAAATTCAAAGTCCTCAAAACTCAGCAAAATTGACATCATTGCGAAGAGCACATCACAAGCTTTCCAACGATGTAAACAGTTCGTCAAACAGAGTTACGGGTCAAAATATATTCGCAGTCAAAGTTTTGGTCAACCTAGCCCAGTCGGTAGGGATGAGTCAACATCCGTACTGATGACATCAGCAATAGTATTGATGACATCAACATTCGTACAGGGTACATGCCATAGTCAGAGAGCGACACGTGTCCTGATGACGTCGCAGCACCAGAGGCTACCATGTGTCACTCAATTTTGGCATTTTCAGGTCGACATATGGACTAATGAGAAAGTGCCACGTGGTAGTCTGTACAACCATGTGGCAATCTGTATAGTACGTGGCAAGCTAACATGGCAGGTGGTGATGTAGCAAGATGACCGTGCAAGTGGTTGACGTGGGCCAATGGATGGTCGCCACGTGGCTTAGTAATGGGCTACCACATGGCAGCGGGCAAATGCCCAATAAGGGCCATTAACATAAATTCNGGGGTTGGCCAACGACCAACCCCAGTCCAACAAAGTTGGAGTGGTTCCACCAAAACCGGTGGCATATCTCACCATATACAATCCAACAACCAACTATCCTCCAAGGTTAGAGACAATCCCCAACAATCCGCCAAAGCTAATCACCAAGTTTGGTGGCAAGGTCAAGTTGTTGCAACAAAGGGGTAAAATTGGAGGCCCACAGGTTTGACCCCGGGACCTCCCCCAACGAATACCTTAATTTAACTCCAATTGCCAACATACCAAACAACCTTTGTTGGTAAGTTCGCCCACATATTTTATTAAAAGGTGATTCTTTGCCAATGCATGGGGGGAGGCGCACACACCAGTCCGTACCAGCTTGGGCATGGTTTTCAATGCAAGTTCTAATAAATTAATTGCAGGTTGCAAGAACAGAAACCGAGACAAGTTTTCTAATGGGCCTGGGAGTGCCAGAGTCAAATTGAGGTGTGGAGAGTCATTTTTGGGTAATTTGACACCACAAATTCAATGGTGTTGTATGATTTTTGATCTGAGCAAAGCTTCTGCAGCTTAATTCCAGAATGAGGTATACTTGTGTATTTTTCCAAATTCTTTTGTCAAGTTAATAAAAAGGCCTACCCATTTGAGAGTAGGACCCGAAGACGTAGTCCACTAGGGACGAACTCTATTATCAAGTTTTGTGTTCAAATTGATGCTTATGTCTCCTTCTTATTGAGATTTCCTTCTTTATGGTGCACTTTAATTTATGCTCATTTAATACAATTCTTTAATAATTCATAACAATGAAAATATCTCAGCTCAACCACACCCATGGAAACGAATTTGAAGCTCATGGTTGATACTTCGTCAAAGTTGGTTGATGCTACTATATACAGACAAATTATTGGTTCATTGATGTATCTGACGAATACCAAGCCAAATGTATGCTTTGTTGTGAACACCTTGATTCAGTATCTAGTGGAGCCCAGACGTGTTCACCTTGTAGTTGCAAAGCATGTGATGAGATACCTTAAGGGTAAGTTGGATTATGGTCTCTGTTATATTGGAGATCATGAATTCACACTGTATGGTTATACTGATTCAGATTGGTCCGGAAGTGCTTCAGACAAAAAGAGCACTTCAGGATGTTGTTTCAGTTTGGAGTCAGCCATGACTTCATGGCAAAGTAGGAAGCAATTCAGTATTTCTCTTAGCATGGTAGAAGCAGAGTACAATGCAGCATGTTCCACCAATTGTGAAGCCATATGGCTTCAGTGTTGGATTACTAAGAGAGGGGCTGAATCAATAATAGAGAAATTCAATCCTTTTTAACGACAATATGCAAGTGTTATATCAATGTAGCATTATCATCCAATAGTTGTAGAGTAAATAAACAATGAACAAATGAGCAATCATACACATACATAGTACACCAATGTTTTTATGTGGAAACCCAAAGCGGGAGAAAACCACGAAATTTGGCTTAGATATCATTTGGTTACCTCAGTCACCTATAGATACTCAATATGCTCAAGTGTGATTAAAATGAGAGAGCCTTGCCTCTTATTTAAACTTTCATGTAGCTTCCTCAATGGGTTACCTTTTAACCATCTTAACTCACTTTCCTTTTTTTAGGGTTAACCCACTTCTAACCACTTGTCAACTTAGTAATTTCTCCATTAACTTTATTATTTAAATAATTTCTTTTGTATTCACTTTGACTTATAGTACACTCATCACTTCACTTTATTATTTACATTCTAAAATCTCTTAAATGACTTTGAGTACTTTGACCTTTTGGGGCTTCTAGATGACTCATGAGGGTTCTCCAACTTCACATGGCCATAACTCTATAACCGTGAGGAGTTATGTGACGTTCTACATACCACTGGAAATGGAATGACATGTACTATCCATATAGAATATTCTTACCTACAAATAGATCAAAACTCATACCATTATCCATCAAACAAACTTGGGTCCATTACCCAAACCTTTCTCCAACTTCACATGGCCATAACTCTCTAACTGTGAGTTATGTGACGTTCCACATACCACCGGAAATGGCATGACATGTACTATCCATCTGGAATAGTATTACCTGCAAATATATCAAAACACATACCATTATCCATCAAACAAACTTGGGTCCATTACCCAAACCATTGTGCTACCGAAATTCACTACCAGAGTTTCTTCAAGGGTTGACATCAATGAAAACCAACCCAATTAATTGACAATCTCCCCCTTTGGCATTGATGGAAACACTCTGATGCAATACTGGAGTCATGTCACGCATGCTCCCCTTTACCTTTACCTTTGCATTTACCTTTGCATATGATAAATCTCTCCCCCTTTGTCATCAATGACAAAGGTATCTTTCCATCGAGGGTTGCTCCCCCTAACTGAATTGTCCTTGGGGATACTCCCCATGACTGAACTCTTCTTGAAACTGATCTTCCAACCTGAATTGTCCTCTTTATGGTGTTTCCTCGTGTAAATCTAAGACATATAAGATAAGCATTCAAAAGCATTCATTTTGGAGTAGAAATTACTCCGAGACTCTAGTGTAGATACTCAAAGGATTCTCATGGAAGTGGTTTTGTAAAGATGTCTGCCACTTGTTATTTTGTGCCCACATATTCAACTCTGATGTTCTTCTCTGTAACATGTTCCCGTAGAAAGTGATACTTGATTGGAATGTGCTTCGTCTTGGAGTGCATCACCGGGTTCTTTGAGATATTGATGGCACTTGTATTATCACAATATATTGAAATGGGATCATCATACTCAACCTGTATATTTGTCAGAGTTTGTTTCATCCATAGAACATGTGTACAAAATCTTGTTGCTGCAATATACTCTGCCTCAGATGTAGATAAGGATATTGATGATTGTTTCTTGCTTAGCCATGATACTAAACACTCACCCAAGCAGAACGTTGCTCCACTGATGATTTTTCGGTCATTAATGCAACCTACCCAATCTGCATCTGTGTAGGCAGTAAGTGATAGATCATTTCATTTTGGATACCATAATCCAAACTCTTTTGTTCCTTTGAGATATCTAAAAATCCTCTTTACTACTAATACATGTGCATTGTGATTCCTTTGGTGCTGCTTGAAATCGTGACACATGTCCAACTGCCTACATTACATCTGGTTTGGATGTTGTCATATATTGTAAGCTACCAATAATTTACTTGTATTGCCTATGGTCTGTAGACCTTGAATCATCATATTTGCTCAACTTGCAACTGGTTTGCATAGGAGTAGTAACTAGTTTGCAATATTCCATTCCAAACCTCTTTAGCATTTCTTTGATATACTTAGTTTGAGAAATAAAAATTCCTTGGTTGCTTTGACATATCTGAAGACCCAAAAAGAATGATAGTTCTCCAAGTAATGACATTTCAAATTCATTATGCATATCCTTTTCAAATTTATGGCTTAACTTGTCATTAGTACTTCCAAAACAATATCATCAACATAAATTTCAATTAATAAAATACTACCTTGAGTTATCTTGATGTAGAGGTTGTTGTATGCACTTCCTTACCATAGTTTGTAGGGAGTTTTGTCATTGTTTTTTCTGAGCATTACTCTCTTTTGAATGTGAATTGTTGTATGAACTGCATGTGTCCAAAAAATATCTGTCAATTTGGAATCCATTAGCATTGTTCGAGCCATTTCCTGTGTAATTATCATCCATTATGATAATGTTCCTTTGTCTTTGAACCACTCTTTGAACCAATCTATGAATCCATTCTCTCGTCCACTGTCATATATCTGTCCAAACCTGCTAAGTGTTCTTATGAATCCATCTATGTCCATACTTTCCAAAACTCTACTTGCACAACTTTCCATAATGCTGACCCATTTATCACTATACTATCATGAAGTCTTGATTAATCTATCAAACTGTACTTCTGTTAACTGACTGCTCTGAATCTGTCTTCTCAAACTCTGCAAGTTGCTCGAATGATGGTCACAGTTATCGCATAGACTCCCCCTATCTAATATTCATATTAACTGGGAGTCTCTAAGCCAGATGGCTCAAAAAAATTCCTGCTCTGATGTGTATTCATCATCATCTTCATTGGTAGATTCATCATCATCTTCATTGGTATATTCATTATCTCTCTGAGCTCTGACTTCTTTCTTTTTTTCTGTGGATTCATCTTTCACTACAATGCCTGAAAGTACAATGTCTTGAACCTGTTATTTATTTATCTGTCATTCCTTTCTTTCAGATATTTTCCAAACCTTTATGTTTCTAACATCTTTCTTTTTCTCTATAGAATTTTATTCATCTCGTTTTATTGTCAATCTTGCGATCTCTAATACCTGGTCTTTGTTCACCTGTTCTTCCTTTTTCCTTATCCATACTTTCTTATATCTGATATCAATGTTCTCTTTCATGGAACTATCGATCATGCTTCTACAATCACTAGCTATGTGTCCATAGTTATGACATTTGTAACACTCAATGTTACGTGCGGCCACATAGGCACTTCTTGCTTGAACATTTCTTTTATAATCCCTGCAATATCCAACCTTATGTCTAAAATTAGTACAATAAAAACAATGACCATAAAAGAAATTTTCATACATGGGAGTGAATGATCTTCTTTGTGGTGTTGTCCTTCTGAATTTCCGCCTTGATTGATCATGATCATGATTGAAACTTCTTTGTGGCTTGAACATAGATGGTCTTCTTGAAGATGTATCTTCAATAGTTTTCTTAGATTCTGGTTGACCATGATTCCTTCATTTGAGTACTTCTGCATAACTCTTTCTATTTTTTTCATTCTTTTTTTCTAGCAACCTAGAGTGCTTCTCTTCATTCTCTATAAATGATGTGAATGTTTCTGTCTCTTCAACGTTTTTTTTTAGCTTGACGATTTTACTTCTCAATGTGACAACTTATTCTTCAAGATTCTCAACCTCTTCTTCTTTCTTTAATATCTAGGACTTCATGACTTCTTCTGTTCTCTTCGCTTCTTCACGCTGAATTTTTAATGTGATTATTTCTTCTTCAAGTACTTTCTCTTATTGACCAAACTCTAACTCAAGCTGGTTTAGATCGTTAGTTCTTTCCTTAAGATGATATGTCAATATCTTCTCTTTCATGTATGCTTCTTCCTTCTGTGCTGCAATGTTGGCTTCCAAACACTGCTTTTGATATTCAAGATTTTCTTTGATCTTTCTGACTTCTTCTAGATGAGTTCTTAAGTTCTCGATGACCCGTTGGGATTCTTCAAAAATATGAACACTTTCCTTTTGTTTCATCAATTCTTTCTTGAGTGACTTGTTTTATTCTCTTAGTTCATCTAAAGCACTAATCAATTCTGCCTCATAATTGTCTTATTTTTCAATTTTTTTTATGTCTCATTTCCTTCATGGCATTCTATTTCAAGATGTCCGTAATTTTCACAATTAAAGAAAAACAACATACCTATGTTGATTATGTACTCTTCATCTTCTGAATTTGTTTGACATGGCGAACATATTTCTTCTTGATATGTACCTACATCTTCTCTGGCATTTTCTGAACCTATGATGGGTGAAGAATATATGTCATGTAACTTATCCCAAAGTTCTTTGGTTGATGAACATTTACCAACCTTTTCTCTTTTCAGATTAGGTAATCCTTCCCAGATGAAATCCATTTCTATTTTGTTATTCTTCTTCAATTCCTTCTTGGCTGCAGTCTTTGCCCTTTTTGAACTATCATATCCTGTAATGACTGATAGCCAAGTATAATGCCCCTGTGCCTATAAAAATACTTTTGTATGTATGCTCCACATCTCATACTTTAAACCATTCTAACCATTAAACAATGGTACTTAATTTTCAGAATAATCCATTATCTCCTTCTAGTGGTTAAACTATTTCCTGAAGGAACCTGCTCTGATACCAATTGTTGGATTACTGAGAGGGGGGGTGAATCAGTAATAGAGCAATTCAATCCTTTTTAACCACAATATACAAGTGTTATATCATTGTAGCATTACCATCCAATAGTTGCAGAGTAAATAAACAATGAACAAATTAGTAATCATACACATACACAGTACACCAATGTTTTTACGTGGAAACCCAAAGCGGGAGAAAACCACAGAATTCTTTTTCTTATATGTCTTTAAGAATTACATTGATTGGAAGCACCAAATTCCTTTGTTTTCCAGATGCAAATGGAAGAAGGCTCCAACCCCCTAGTTTCTCAGGCTACAACCTGAGGGAAGCTCCAACTCCTCAATTCTCTGGCTACAACCAGAAGGAGGCTACACCCCCCTATGTTCTTAGGCTACAATCGGAAGGTGGCTACAACC
>SNQJ01S0091970.1:17981-29027 GCA_010110895.2 Picea sitchensis | reverse complement strand
ATGGGCCTTAATACCAGTTGAAAAGCGCAAATCTATGGAGAAGAAAATCCAACCATTGATATTTGTTGGTTATTGTGAGGACATGAAATCATATAGGTTATTTGAACCTATTACGAAAGAAGTCTTCTTTCGACGAGTTGTCCATTTTGATTAAGGCTTCAACCCCACATCAAATCCTTCTCCATCTTCATATTGTCATGCAAATAGTGGTGTTGAACATGTTGACAATTTTGCTTTAGAAGATCATAATGACCCTTTTGAAGTTCAACATCAACATCAACCAGAAGAAAATCTACCACCTGCACCAACTAGGCATGAGCATCCTGAACAAGAACAACTTGATCAAGAACTGCATCTCAAGAGGATCTTTTGTGAGAGAAAGAGGCATGATAGTTATGGCTACGAGCCAACGGATTTCAGCTATTCAGTCTCAACCTCTTTCCCTATTAATTCACAAACAATAGGTGTCTCTTTTTTGAGTTATACTATCTCAAATGATCCACAACAATTTTCTGAAAATGTTGGCATACCTGAGTGGCATGTTTCCATGTCAGAGGAGTATTCTTCATTGATGATGAATCACACATGGAATCTCGTCTCTCTTCCAAAGGGATGAAAGATAGTTCGTTGTAAATGGATCTATAGAACCAAATATGTAGCAGATGGCTTTGTTGACAAGCATAAGGCATGTCTTGCGGCAATGGTATTTTCACAAGTTGAAAGGATTGATTACTCTAAGACTTTTTCCCCTGCTTCCAAGATGAATTCTATACGCCTTGTGCTTTCACTTGCTTCTTCCCAAGGCTGGCCAGTCTACCAGATGGATGTAAAGAGTGCCTTTCTACATGGTGGCTTAGATGAGGAAATCTTAGCAACCACTTGGTTTTGTGCAAGATTATTCTCTTATTTGTCGGATCTGACATTCTCTTCATTGTCTCAAACAATCTCCTCAAGCTTGGTATGAAACGTTGAATAATTTTTTTATTTCTTCTGGGTTTGATCGTTGTAATTTTGATCCTACAGTTTACACTCAAAAGGAGGGCACCGATCTCTTGATTTTGGTTCTGTTTATGGATGATTTAATTTTTGCAGGGAGTTCTTCATCTATGATTCAGAGTATTCAACAAGCATTGATGTGACAATTTGATATGATAGATCTAGGGCTTCTGCATGATTTTCTTGGTGTACAGGTTCTTTAGTTTTCTGAAGGAATCTCCATTTTTCAGCAGAAGTATGCACTTGATTTACTTCAACGCTTTGGCATGGTTGAATGTAAACCTTCCCCTACTCCATTTCAGCTAAGAGTCACCCTTTCTGCCAGTTTCTCCTCACCACGTGTGAATCCTTCACTATATCGACAAATGATTAGGAGTTTGTTCTATGTAACCCATACATGTCCTGACATATATTTTGCAATAGGACTTGTCTCTCAGTTATCTCAAGATCCTCATGAGACTCACTGGAAGGTAACAAAGCGCATTCTGAGGTACATTCAGGGTACTACCAATTTTGGCATTCAATACTCTTCTGGTGCTTCTCAGCTTGTGGGATTCACTAACTCTGATTGGGCTGGTTCAATTGATGATCAAAAGTCCACATATGGATTTGTCTATTGTCTTGGCTCTACACCTATTACATGGTCTTGCAAAAGAAATCTGCAATTGTTTCATCCTCTGCGGAAGTTGAGTATCATGTTGTAGTTCTTGATAGTCAGGAGGTTCTTTGGCTTCGACAACTCCTGACAGAGTTTGGCATTTAGCAGGATCATCCCACCACTCTTTGGTGTGATATTTAGAGTGCCATACACATTTCTCGCAACCCAGTGGAACATCAACGGACCAAACACATTGAGATCCACATGCACTTCATTCGCCAACTCATCTAGGATGGTTTTCTCAGCCTGGAGTATTTTCCTACTGAAGTGCAAGTTGTTGACATCTTCACTAAACCTTTGGCATCACCTCGCTTTCTTCAGCTACGATTGATGCTTGGGGTGAAGAAAGTTGTCTCTAGGGGGTTATCTTGAGACCTCCTATCTTCACTTTTATGTTGTTTTCTCTCTTTAGGGGAGGAGTTTTTTCATATAGATTTTCTCCTTTTCTCCACTTATGAGAGTTTGTATTGGGTACCTTAATAGGCCTAGTAGCCAAGACCCATATTTTTGAGGTTTTTTTATTTTTTGTACTTCCCTAAGTTGCACTTATGGGGGGGTGTTGATGTATAAGTTTACTTAGGATAAGTAGGACATGTCATCCTACTTGGATGTTTGTGGAAAACCACCATGTGCTCCTTTGACTTATCACTGGAGTGGGTAAATTGCCCAACCATCTCCTTGTCTTCTTACTTCAATGAGTGAGTTATCCATCTACATTCATCAATGTTGTCTCCTCTCAACATATTATAAATAGAGGAGATCTTTAATGTAATCAAGCAAGAAGATCAATTAGATCCGTCTCTTTTTTGTAGAAGGTTGTTGGTCCTTGCAGTTGTTTCCTTGAGCCTATGATATTGTATTTTCTCAATATCTACAGGAAAAATCTTGATGACAGTATTCCAATCATTCTTCCATCCAACATTGAGGCTGGCCCCAACCTAAGTTCAACCTAGTTCAGAAAAAAAACAATTCATAAAATCCATCGGCACCATGTATATGACTATACCGATACCCATTGCTCCTTCTGTCGTGTATAATAATATGTTTGATCTACATTGATTTTTCTGTACTATATAATAATATTTTTGATCCCCATTGCTTCTTTTGTCCTGTATAACAATATTTTTGAGTAGGACAATCTTCCTGAAAGATTTAGTTCCAATTTAATATTTGTAAAACTGTGACCAAATCATGAAAGCATGTGGCATTGAATAATATTTGAAAGCATGTGACATTGAAGAATATTTTAACCCAATAGGAGAGTTGTCTGAGACGTAGACATAGTTAACTGCATGTAACCTAAACGGGGAAGGCTAGAAATGTGCTGCAGGGATGTAGTATTCATTCCCTCATTTGAATAAGGCACGGCAAGGGAAGCAATCACTATTATAGCGAGCTACACTGAATCGCTTGTAATCATATTACGGAGTGAGGGACATTCTAGGATGACCATGATTACAACAAAGAGAAAAAAAGGAATAGGTATCCAGTGGCCAAAGATTCTCCTTTCGAAACCACTTCGCCTGACAATCATACTTAATGAAAAAATCATGATGAAGAACAAACAACAATAAGAGTTTAAAGGCATTTTCACTTTTAAGAATTGAAATAAGAATTTAAAGGCATTTTCACTTTTAAGAATTGAAATGCATCTAAAGGATAAACACATTTTAAATTTAAGTAATTGCATAATATTTCAGCATATTGAAAATAAGATGAATCGATTGCAAACGAGGAGACATTTTTTTTAAGCAACACCTCATATTCGTCCTCTAGTTAATCAATTTGTCTCTGATGTTTAAATTTATTATCAGTGCATAATCCCCGGTTTCCCACCGGATCAAGATTGTGTACCTGAAAGTGTTTAAATACAACGCTTGACATGCTTAATTGTGTAACAACTAGTGACACATTATAGCATGAGTAGTGTAATAAATGGAGAGAAGATGACGCAAAGAGGCATTGGTTGATTTTCACCTGGGCTCCAGGATGCTCGATGAAGGATCAATAGCTGAAGAATGAATGTTAAGCCCTAATATTGGCTCATTACCCCTTAATTGGGGCATATTGTATTAGTAATGTTATTTTATTTATGTCGGCTTTAGGCCATAAGTTGTAATTATACCTCCCAGTCTCCTATATATACCAAGGAGACATTTTCATTTTGAATCATCTTGTACTTGAACATTTAAGTGGGGTAAAAGGAGGTTTCCCCCTTGAAGAGGCTTATTATATGAAATTATCTCTCTATCAAGGCGTCGAGTACTTTTTCTGAGGATTTTCTATGCTATATTGATATTTGGTTCTTAACATATGGTATCAGAGCTCAAGGTCTTGGGGTTTTGCTGCTACATTCGAGACACCTTGGTATTTTTTCCATAACTTTGTTTCTACAACGTTTCAGAAGGAATGACTTGGAAGATATTTAGTAGGTGGATCAAGGTACGTTGGGTTAACAATTCAGCTCATGAGGCCTTATACTTTCGGATATACAACCTATACAAGATAAGGTTCTAAAATCATCCTGAACTAAGTCATTGCGGAATTTTCTCTATAAAAACTTTTATGTAACGTTTCAGACCCTAAAATCCAGGACATATTTACATAAATTAGTAAGTCATCTTTGGTAAAAATTTCAGCTTCTGGGTCATCTTAAATTTGTATATACACCCTATGTAAGATAGGGTATCTGACTAGTCCTATTGACTAGTCTCAAGAAGGTGTTCCAGGTAAAAAAATCATAACTTCTTCCTAGAGTATCCAAATTGAGTGGGACTAGTTTCATTGGATCGTAGATAGTCTGCACTATTTTTGGTTCGAGTTTCATAATTTTATATCAATTATTTTGTGTGGGGCACGCTATACAAGTGAGATCTCCTGGAAAGGCCAAAAATCGGCAAGTTGTGGGGAAGTTACTGTAATTTCCACTTGGCACATCCAATTTTGATCAGACCTGTGGAATTGCAGAGAAGAAATATCAGAGAACTACATAAAAGAAAGTTTCATACCTAGAAGCACCGAAACTTGGGAGATACAACAAAAGAAATATTGTCTAGCAGAACCACCTCAAAATCAAGGTTCAAAAGTGATACTTGGCCAACATGCCACCAAAAAAGGGAACTTCTACACCAAATAAGCCTCCAGAAAATCCTACTTGGACAAAAGATCTGCCCCGGACTCTTGAAGGGTGAAGAAATCGTCCATAAATTATTTACGAAATAAGATAGTAACAAAGATGAACTACAGAGATGATGGAGGGTTTAGAGGGGAGATCATGGAGTATTGAAGAATTTATTATGGAGACACGAAGGTGAAAATGCATCCCATGAGGTCATGATGAGGACCTACCACAAGGAATTTGAATTAAGAATGGAGAAACTTCAACTTTGGTTGAAGACCAACCATGTTCCTAATATTGATATGAGGGAAGTTTGATGGCCAAGGACCCAATCACATGGATACTTAGGATGGGCAATTCTTTGATCTCCATAATGTACCACATACACAAAAGGTATAGATGCTAACTATATTTGGGGCTAAATCATTGTATGGTATCGATGGCTTTGTTCTTGCAAATCCTTTCGTCCATGGACAATTTTCACGAAGAAATGTGCTTACTAGGGATACAAGGTCTGATATGCCCCAACCAATTGATAAATCTCAAAAAAAGGGTTCAGGATGCAGGCATTGAGAACTTCCAAAGATTGAATATAAAGAGGTAACAGATATTCCGGATGAACACTTGATTGATGTAGGAAATTGGGATAACATTCAACATGAGGTTCACCTTTACAGGAACCCAAATCATTGGAGAATCTACATTTAAGGTGGCAAGAAATGTTCAAAGTAAAAATATGGCCACTAGAAGGATGAAATCCTAACATCTAGAGAATAATGCTCCTTCAAAACACCTCAACAATTGGAGGAAAAAGAAAAAGGTTTATACTTTAATTGTGACAGCAAGTACAGTGGGACATGAAATTGTGGTGAGGAAGAAATTATTCTTCATAGATTGTTAAGAGGAAGAATAAGAAGAACAGAACCATCTCAAGATGAAATGTAGAATCAATTAGATGCGAAGAGTTGACTCCGACGATATTGTGTATTGCATTGGTTGGAATTAACACTCAGTCAAACCCTCAAGATTGAAGGATACATCAAAGAAAAAGGTAATAGTCCTAATTGATTATGGCGATACTCATAATTTCATTCGCTATAAATTATTAAAGATCTCAATTGCTTTATATAACCGATTGCGGTTTCAAGTAATGATTGCAGATGGAGGAGACATGTTTAGGAAAATACAATAAGATCAATCCTGTCTGTGAGAGATATGTAATGAATAGTCCAATGATTTCTAACCTGCATGGGTGATTAGGATGTTGTACTAGGAATCCAATGGTTACAATCATTAGGAACATTGGCTTTTAATTTTCAAAAGCTACATGGCAGCCCAAAGATTATTGTAAGTGTGAGAGATCCAATTTTCACTGGAAAAATTTTGCACTAAATTATTTTATTGCTTGGGTACTCAATTGGCTAATAACTCATCCTATCATCCTCAATTTGGACAAACGAGATAGTGAGAAAAAATGTCTGGAAGGCTACCTTTGTCGTTTTGTCTCTGATAAACAAACATGGTTCAAATGGTTACCCTTGAGAATGGTGGTATAACACTTCCTTTTATACTACAACAAAAAATGGCCTGCCATTTATGGCACTATGGATACCACCCTCCTTCCATCCCTTATTCTCTCTAAAGAAAAAATCTAAGGTTCAAGTAATTGGAAGATCACATGAGAATCAACAACAGTTCTCCAAATCTTAAAGGAAAACGTAACCATTGTTTTAGTAGCATGAAACAAAAGCATATCAATCGTGGTGAAGGTTTTGAAGTGGGGATTAGATTGTTTTAAGACTACAACCATACAATGAGATGTCCCTCAAGCAAGCCAATAGGGATAATAAATTATCACCAAAGTACTATGACCATGGGTGTTGCAAGATTGGTACTAGCATACAAATTGGGCACTTTTCATGGTACAGACATGTTTCATGCTTAAAAAAGGATATAGGCGACAAGATCCAAGTTAAAACTATATTTACAGAACTTGAAAAGGAAAAATGATCTTGGAGCTAGTATCACTGACACAAGAATTTTCTAGTTTAGGAATAGATCCATTTCAAAGTTTTTCGTTAAATGGAGGAAACTACCATTTGAAGATTCCACTTACAGGAAGATGAGTCGTTATACAAATGCACCTCGAGCTACTCAAAAGCGTTGAACAACACTTGTCTCAAGGGGAGGAGGGCATGTTAAGCCCTAATATTGGTTCATTACCTTATAGTGGGTATATTATATTAGTAATGTTATTTTATCATTACCCCTTAATTGGGGCATATTATATTAGTAATGTTATTTTATTTATGTCGGCTTTAGGCCATTAGTTGTAATTATACCTCCTAGTCTCCCATATATACCAAGGAGACATTTTCATTTTGAATCATCTTGTACTTTAACATTTAAGTGGGGTAAAAGGAGGTTGCCCCCTCGAAGAGGCTTATTATCTGAAATTATCTCTTTATCAAGGCGTTGAGTACTTTTTCTGAGGATTTTCTATGCTATATTGATATTTGGTTCTTAACAATGAATATCGAAGGGTGTCGTAGAAAGAGTTGTCGTCAAGCTACTTTCTCCTTCGTTGCCTGCGAAAACAATTAGAAGGCATTTAATTATCTTGCGATAATGAAATAGTTTATAGTTCATAATATACAATCTAATCAGGCGCACACTGGATCATTTAAAAATTTCAAGACATTCCATTCGAGAAATAAGTTCCCGACGATTCTGACAACTGGAACATATCAGCTTGCAAAGGCATGTAACCAACATAGGGATTGCTATGCCCAGAGTTATCCAAAGCGCCTTAGATGTTTTTGCTTCTTCAAATTTGCACAAGAATTCTCAGATAATTGGCTGTGTTTTATTTCACCAAAATAGAATCTTTACAAAACCAGCATGATCATTATAAACTAAATGAAAGAAGATACTGGATAGCAGCGGCCGCGATGGCGACGGAATCGAAGGAATGAAAAATGGATAAATCTCGCAACTATAATTGTCTTAATGTAATAAGAAACCGTCGAATTGAATGAACCCAGAAGTTTTGTTGCATCCCTCAACAAGCCTTGCTTTCGCCATAGATGCACATTGTTTGCAATCGGAGGAATTTAAATCTCCCCTGCATTCTGCAAGCCCATAAACCTTATTGTTTCTATTTTTCCCCTCATTAACACTACATGTATTGAATCTAGCCATAGAAACATTCCACACTAGTGACTCCAAAACCTTATTTAGATTCATCTGGAAGGCACTACCGTTTATATATTCGCTATTCTCACAATAATGCCAAACTAAATTAGTGTAAGGATCAGCCAATGAGAGATGCATAAGCATACACACACTTACGATTAGTAGGATGCTACTGATTAACTGTTTCATCTTCATCGATTAGTCTAACCGTCAACGCAGCACTTTCGTCTTTTCTAATTTGATGAGTGGAGTTGTTCAACTCATGAACGGGGTTGAGCAGTTCAAAGTATAACATTCATGTGCAATTTCATATTCCACAGCAAAGTTCAAGTTATAGCACAACCTCTTCAAAGTCGTTGCGAGTGATTTTCGTGGAAAGGCGATACTCCGGTGTCGTCTCAAATTCGACGCGAGTGTCTTTCATGGAAAGGTTATTCATAACTACAACACGACAGTGGGTTCGTGTATACTTTTTTTGTTGCGGAGTAATCTAATTAGGAAGTAATCTTTTTTTTTTTTTTTTTCAGGCAAAAACGAATGGGCCTGAATCCGATCAGATTTTCAGGGGTAGCTTGAGTTTCTCATGAATCAAAGTTCGATTCATCTCAAAACATTATCACAGGGGTTTTGTCCCATCTTAAACCAACCCAAATGCTTAGAAAATCAATCAAATTTCTAGATTGGCCAGAAATTTAAAACCGCACTACTGGAAAACCTGCCGAAAAAGTAACTCGGGAGGAAAGATTACTCCCACTCCCACTCCCACTCCTTTTGTTGCAATTCAGGCCCATGCAAAAGTTGATGCTCTGCCTTACCAATGGGGTCGTGTATACTTTGTTGCAATCCATCCTTGATCTCTAAGCCCACTCTAAGCACTTTCATTCCCCTCATGAAAGATGCAGGCCTCCTCAAAGTGGTTGACTTCTGGATTCCTAAAGCTTCAAGGGACTCCTGGTGGAAATGGAAAAACACCCACAAAGATATGAACATCCCTCGTGAGTTAAATCTCCAACCACTGCTAGATCATCTCAACTCAAGGAGAATCTTCAGTCAACAAGGGGAGGACATCCTCAGATGGGGTCACACCACCACTGGCACCTTCAACATTCAAGAATCTTACTTCCTTAGTGTAGGCCATAGATCCTTACCAAAAGAAGAGGTCCGGGGAAACTTTTGGGGAGCAAAGATTTGGCAAAAAATTAGCACCTTCCTTTGGTTAACGGTGCACAATAGCATTCTTACTTGGGACAACTTAAGGAAAAGAGGCTTTATAGGCCCTTCTTGGTGTCACCTATGCGGTATCAAGGAGGAGACACAAAATAATCTTCTCAATCTTTGCTCCTATAGTTCGTGTATCTGGGATCGCAGTGCTAGCATCATGAGAACCACAGACAGGAACCGTACAGGTATCCGGGAAACAATCGAGGTATGGCAAGAGTAAACTTTTCAATCTCCCATTCTTAACAGAATTTGGCAGCTTCTTCCTAGCTTCATTCTTTGGCAAATTTGGAAGGAACGGAATAGACGAATATTTAAATCGGCCTCCCGGAATTGGCAAGAGGTCTGGACCAAAATCCACTCCAATATCAAAGAAACAATCTACTTGCACCATTGGACGAACCAGGACTTGAAATGCCCAATGAATGAGCATCTCATACTCAATTCCTAGCAACTTAATTTCCCTCCCTTTCTCACAGGCCCCACTACAGGTCTCAATCATAAAACCAGCCCCTCCCACTGAGAGACTCCACAAAAAGGCTTCTACAAAATAAATTTCGATGGAGCCTCCAAGGGGAATCTGGGACCTACAGAATATGGAGTAACCATTCACAATAGCAAAGGGGAGATCCTCCGCATCATTTCCAGAAATCTGGGGCATAATACCAACAATGCATCGAAAATCTGGGGACTACTCAAAGATTTGCAAGAAGCCAAAGAACAAGGGACACCCCTCCTCATAGTAGAAGGCGATTCAAAGATATTCATTAATATCCTCTCTCATCTCATCAACGGTGTAGATTCAGAGAAAATATCCCCAAGTTGGAGACTCATGAACGGACTTATCAAAATCAAGTCAATTCTCCAGCCTCAATGTGTAATTCTTCCTTCCCACGTTCGAAGAAAAGATAATCAAGTAGCAGATATGTTGGAAAACTTTAAGGTATACTTGCAGGAAGGAGACTTCTCATGCTCTCCAACCTCTTCTCCAACCCAACCCACCCCTTCGTGATCGTTTGCAGAAATATTTCTCACAACAAGGACTAGCCCCCAGATGGGGCGTCTTCGATCTCAACACATGGACAACCATAGGGGAGGCCACCTAGGTAGACCTCCTACCACCTGGAGTCGGCTTAGATGTACCCTCCCTCTACCGTCACCTCGTGCATTTAAACCCCCAGCCGTCATTCCTCAGCTCTCACTCGACGTCGGCCTGCTATAAGCACTTGACAACTTGCTTCGTGGGAATTTTAATGGGGATGGGCTGGACGAAGTCACAGCCCCATCACCAGTTCAACAATGGAGGTTTTATTCCAGAGCCTTGGCGCGCCAAAGCTCATTTGAGCCCTCAGACATCAAAGTCTTATCCCTTCACGGTTTTTGACATTTCCCTTTCCCTCTAGTTCGAGCTCCTGTTGTCCTCCTTTCCCTCGGCTTCCATTATCTCTTCCCGATTTTTTCAATGCCACTGTGTTTGGTTGGTCTTGTGCTCATCGAGCAACCCCTCTCACTCTCCCTTCACGTTCTCTATATAGTTTCTTGAGGTCTTTTCTATGCCTCGTCTCAGGGGCAAATCAAAGAGGGGAGTGGCCTGGTTTGCGGCTAGAGGAAGGGCAGCACGCGAGCATGCCTCTCCCCTGGAAGTCAAGGTCGCCCCCAACCCGAAGCCCATTGTTTCTCCCACTCCTGCTCAGGTGACTCGAGAAAGTACCCCGGACCTCTCCCTATTGTCGAATCCCTTTGCCTATCAAATTGAATGGTTCAACAGTCTAGGAAATTCCTTTGGCTTCTCTCCACCTCCTCCCTCCCCACCTCGCCGCCCTCCACCTCCACCCTCCCCCCCTCGCCACCCTCCTCCTTC
>SNQJ01S0091969.1:17819-32597 GCA_010110895.2 Picea sitchensis | reverse complement strand
TAAGTCTTTGTATAGAGGAGGAGGTCCCGGGTTCAAACCCGCGGACTCCAACAATATTTTTTACACATAACCAAATTAATCACAAATGAAGAGACACGTGTCAGCACCCGATTCGCTGACAACCGTCCAATACAAATGCGCCATGCCTATTCTCTGCCACGTCAGCATGATGGTACGGCCCTCCACATGGTCGTACGGACTGTACAGACAGGTACAGTCAGCACCCCAATTTTTTTCCATGTTTGACTTGGCGGTCAAATCACGATATCTCCTCCATACGGACTCCGTTTTCGAAAATAAATATACCGTCGGAATCGGGAAAACAAGACGGACGCAATGGCACTATTTTCGTCTCAATCCGAGCACTTTGAAAATTGAGCAAATTTTGATCCCCTAATCATAAGGGATCCATATTTTTAAAACATTTAATCTCTAGATGACCATTTCACCCACAAAAATTGCAATTTATGTCATTCTTGTTAGTTTTTTATGTTGGTCCTTTGTCACCATTAGGAGTAGAAGTTGGTTAGGAGGGTTTGGGACCCTTGTTTTTCTTATTGTTGCATTGATGTTGCTTCTTGGTATGCTTGGATTATCCTTCTATTTGGCCACTAAGGCTTTGTTATATGTACTTTTAGTGTTGATCACTCTAAGATGTAAGAGCTTATCTTTCTCTCTAATCAAAGAATCACAAAAATATTCAAGAGAGGGTGGTTTAAGAGTAGCCCCTAGAGTGTCTCTGGTGGAGTGAAAATTAGATACAAAAACATAATATGCACTACCAATCTTAGCAAGAACAACATATATACATTTGTCATCTTTCATTTCTATTTTACATTCTTATAATAAAAGTATGAGTGTTTTGAACTTAGATAGATAATCTTCACTGCAAGAGAATCATTAGGATTTAAAGAAATTAATTGGTTTTCAAGCTTCTAAGTTTAAATTTCGTTTTATTTATCAAATAAGGCTTCCATATTTTTCCAAGCTTCATCCGGGTCATCAATTCCTTGAAGGTGAAACCATAAATCACTAGATATGGACATTCTAATTAATCCACTTGCTTCATCTTTTTTATTATCCCATTTGGCTTTCTTTGCATCATCATTGGGGGTTTTTCCTTTTCCCAAGGTATTTTGGTAAAGTTTGTTATTTCCTAGTATATCCTCCATACATGATTTTCATGAGAAGTAGTTTGTACTGGTAAGAAAAAGATCACTTAGACTAGCCATATTAAAATATATATGTAAAATGGCTTTAAAAGTAGAAACTGATTGTTTAGATGGAAAGCTCTTGAAACAATAGGCAGTTCAAAAAACAACAACACTAAAAGCGAACTTCAAATGTCAAAGAGAAAAAAAAAATTATATTTATTAATATAAAAAAAATATGTAGTCAGATGCCCATGGAATTCATAAGTGATGTTGAGCCCTTCACACGAAATTCCTATATATGATCCATCATAAAAAAAAATGTAAGTTTGTTTCTATTCAGATACATTTATAGCCTCTTCAAAAATAAAAATAAAAATAAAAAAATTATTCAAATTGGTACATTAACTATTCATCCTATGAATTGTGAAAGTCTATCATTATACAAACTAAGATATAACATTGAAATACTAAAGTTTAGGTCCATAGTTCAAGATTATATCTTAGAGTGTGTCAATTCTAGATTAATAAAATAATATAGGTTCCTCGGTCGAACCCAACTCCAACTTTTGAAATATCATATGCAACAATTTTCATGTCCCTATAAATATGAGATAGAGATGTATATCAGAAAGATATAAGTATATTGAGAAATTCATCAGATAAGGATCGTAATGTAAAATTATCAAGGGTAATTTCTTTGCACATTCATTTGATAACCAACATTGAGTCTTCAAAGATTTGTAATTGGGTTACACCAAACTCCTATGGTATTTTCAGAACTAGTTTTAAAGCTATCATTTCACAAAACTATTCATTTCTTGACCAATTTCATCTTTAAAATAAATATTGTGGTATGAAGATAGGTATAGTATGCCTCTCAAACCTCCTTTAGAGGGGTTCCCCTATGAAGCACCATTGAAAAAATCCCATGGAATATTTTTATTTATTTCCACTTCACCTTGACTATGAGAGATATTTGTTTCTAACACCTATGGATAAACATTTAAATATTTATGGCCTAAACAACACATTTGAGAGGAAGTGTATCTTTGTCTTCAAACAACTTTAGATGTATGGCAAGCCATACTCCCCACACTATGTTGAGTTCTCTAACTTTCTCTATAATTGCACTTTTACAAATAAGTTGTTTATGAAGTGATCAACTTTTATAAAATAAGTAAAAATCACTTTTATAATGAAGTTACTATATAAATTAAAGTTGCATGCAAAAAATAACTTAAAATAAAATAAAATATTAAAATTACTTTATAGTGATTCACTTGTATAATTTTAGTGAAATGCACTTTATAATAACGTTATATGATAACTCAAAGTTGCATGTTTTTTTTTCAAAAAATAACTTAATGAAAAGAAGAACTTGAACTCAAGACCTCTTATTTAATAAAGTAGCACTCAACCAAGTGAGTTAATGCAAAATATATAGCAAATGTTATGGAGGAGGGTTGTTTTTTTACTATTTGCCTCGAACTGTGTGTTTACCCCCAAAACCCTCATTTTTTCCGACAAAACTTTTCAATACAACTGCACACAAAAACAAACAAAATTTTGAAGAAGATAATTTAGAAACATTACAACAATAGGGTTAGATCTCGGTTAGCCTTCCGAGAAAATGAAAGGTTTCTCTCTATTTCTGATTTATTGAGATTGTATAGATCACATATGAAAACCAAAAAGGGTACCAAATCAAGAATATAAACAAATAAAGATAAAATATTAACACATTATAAAAATAAATAAAAAGGCATAATGAAACGTTATACCTCTAGATTTGACAAAAAATGTCATATCTTGGGCAAATGGAAACCTTTTCAAGTGAAACGAAAATTGTTTCCAACTGAAAGCAGTGCACCAAAAGCAATGCATGTAAATAGTAGAACCAAGAAAGTTGTTGACGCATGTGAAAACATAGGTTCAAGATCTCAGTCAACAATGAGAACATGTTTTCATACAAGCTTTGATACCATGTTCAAAAAAGAAGGTTATTTACACATAGGTCGAACACCTTAAGAAATCCCTCACCCAAACTTATAAAATATTAGTAAAACAATGTTTTATGTGGTTAAAACCCTCAAAGAGAGAAACAGTCCATGGTCCTAGTCAATGTGGTCGCTTGAAGCGATATATTAATGCAAAAGAAAAATATTTTACTTGAGAGTTTCTCACAATAAATCTTCAAAAAATGACCCTCCATGCTCTTTAAGTAGATATCATGGACCAATCAGGTGCTAAACCACAGATCAATATGGTCATTAGTATCAAGGAGAATATGAACAATCAGATCATTTTATGTCTAGAACATATTGTGACCGGCGAATTACACAACTTCATATGCATACTAAAGAAACACACTTTACCTAAAGACACATTAGACCAAGTTGATCTTAACTAAATCCTAAGAGTTTAAATATCCTAACACTTTTTAATTAAAGGAAAAATAATTACTAACATTAAGCACCTTTTACAATTTTACACACATGTACCTAAAGGATTGGGACCCCTAAGAGGAAATACTCCATTAACTTGTTTAACTAATCAACTTAACCATGTAGTTAGTAGGTATAGGGATTTAAGCATACCCTAGGTTTGCATCCTCGTTTTCCCCCCTTAAGAGCCCTACAAGAGTACAGTTTTGAGTGTTATGCTCATGTTCTATTTTGGGTGTCAGTATATTCCATTTAATAGATATGCATAGCAGTGTTGTATTCACCCATTCAAAATTGGTTGGGTTGCTGGAAGACCAAACACACTCCCAAATCCTAAAATTTGCTTGATGGTTAGTTTGTATCCCTTGTTGAACATTATGGAATCAATGTCACCTTTAATTGATTCACTAAATTGTTAATTGGGTGCATCATTGGTATACTCAAAGCACCCCTAAACCTACAACATTATTTCCCATCAACTAAAATCACTAGTTGTGACAATGTTTGTTGGATTGGGTAAGTACAACTCAATTTGACATTAAATGGAGGCATTGGTTTGCATCTAACCCCAATTATCAAAAGTGTTAATTTGTTGGGCTATGTTCTAACATCAAATAACCAACACATAGTCAATTAAAACACCCTCAAGGTCATTATTGTTTAATATCTATAGCCATAGACTCATCTGCATGTGAATTACATGTTTTCTTTTAGTTGTAGTGATGGTGACCAGAGAGAGTAATGCATCTGTATTGTATCTATGTGAATGGGTAGAGTTATGGTTGATTGTGTGCAAAAGTTACTATTCCTTTTTGGGTTTTGAATATGAGTGCATTACAAAAATTTCACTCTAATCTATTTGAGCATAATCACAAATGAATCACTAATTACCTGAACACGCATATATGTATATGTATATGGTTCACTTGCATTGTAAATGAGCAGTTGTGTGTACACACATAAAGCCTCAAAGTCTGTGTAAATGTATATGGTTCACTTGCATTGTAAATGAGGAGTTGTGTGTACACATAAAGCCACAAAGTCTATGTAAATGAGGAGTTGTGTGTGCACGCATAAAGCCACAAAGTTTGTGTTACTATAGCATGCATATACATAAATTAATTATGTGCTTTGTTCATAGATTGTTTGGAACATGTGCATATATTTTAGTTGCATGTACAGTGTATGACATGTAAATTGGTTTGGATTTGAAAGGTGGGTACTTTCCTTGAAGGAGTGTAATGAGTGGGAACTAGAACTGGTATTTTTTTCAAACCTTGAAGGAGTGTCAATGGCGGCCCTTCCTATAGTAATAAGGGGATGTTCATGGGTGCCTAATGAGACTATAGGAGGGGTCTCGAGCTTCACTATACAAGGTGTTTTTAGCCCCTCTGGGCTATCCACCACTAATATCTAGTGTTTCGACTGGAGATGTTGGACTCGAGGTTTTTTTCCAGCTTGCAGAGGGGCTAATTGGGTTTTAGTCACTGGAGGGTTTTTTTCTCCTTTTTTAGCGGTCCCTACATTTTACGTTCCATCCTCCATGCTTTATTGTCATTTCACATGGATTTTGGAGCTTGCTTCAAAGTTATGGTTTAATTTATTACTCCCTAGTTTCCTGTGTTAGTGGGGATCACGCCATCCTCATATTTCAGTTACAGTTAAGGAGACTTTAAGGTAGTTAGTACTTCTGTAGAGTTGTTGGTGGTTTTTTCATGTTGTGATGGGCCAGGGAGTATGACTCGCACTCCACTGGAGGGGATCTCGATGGATGATGATGTCAATGCCCTTATGGGAGAGGCGGATGAGGCCATCTAGAGGCAAGCAGGTCTCTTCACATCTTTAGACTTGGCAGGGTTTAATGGTAATTTTAATGCGATTAGGGAAGAAGTTAAGGCTCGACTTTCTACGTCTCATGTAGAAGATTGCCAGTATTATTCATTTTTTTCTCCTGTTGAGAATGCTCGAGGTCCGGTCTCTTGTTCTCCTGCGAATATTGTTGTGAAGGGCCTTGTGAATCCTTGGGAGGATGCAGGAGTAAAGTCGGGTGGATAGGGATGACTGTATGGGGAGGCTTCTAGAGGCAGATTTTCAAGTGTGAAGAAGGGCACGGGGCCTCGACAGTTTAAACATTAGGTTCCAAATTGCACTAAGATAAAGTTGATGTTGGGTGAGGACGTTGGGCTGGAGGATATCGTTAGCCTTGCGCTTTTTACACTAGTAGGGAGGTTCTCCTACAAGAACATGTGTAAAATGTCATTGGAGGACTAGGTTAATGTGCACTGGAGTCCGTTGTTGGGTTATAAGCCAGATGTTTTTTATCTGACGAAAGGGTGGTTTGGGTTCCATTTCAAGCAAATAGAAGATACCGAGCTGATTCTGGGCAAAGTCTGGACCTTCGACGGAGGCATTCTGATGATCAAAAGGTGGTGGGTGAGTTCTGATCCCGCACATGACTATTTCAGGTTCAAACATTTATGGGTGTTGTTGTCGGGATTGTCATTGCATTTCTGGCACGCCAAGGCATTGGAAGTGAAAGGGAACACCCTCAGGAAATTTATTAGTGCTGACCTTGGAGCTGTAAAGGCCAATGATAAGAGGATTTGTAGAGTCCTTATGGAAATTGACATTCACTCTGGTTTATTAGAAATTTTGGAGATAGTTTGGCGAGGACATCATCTTTCACAATCTATGGACTACTTAGGCATCCCTTTCAGATGCTCTAGGTGTCGGAAGATGGGTCATTTATGGTGGGACTGTATGGGATTACAGGATGAGGAGGTATCGGAAGGTACTTTGTTGGATAGGTCGACTCGAGTTGACTCACCAGATGTTGAGTCGAACAGGTTCAGCCCTCATGGATATGACCTTGAAGACTCTTCTATGTCAGAGACAACTGAGACTCTAACGGGTAAGCTAAAATCTGTTTGTCCTATGCTCTTTCATTCCTTAACTTCTTGGGAAAGAACTATTTTGGATGAGTCTAATTTCTTTGGCATGTGAAAAGGTCTTTCGGTCCCACCTGTCAACTCTTGCCCGATTGAGAAGCCATTGGACTTGTTAGTTAGAAATCCTTGGTTCATCCACTTTTGGTTCGGTTGGGATTGGACTATGTTGGGGGGAGCCCTCTGCTAATCATTTGGACTGTAACTATCCCACGGTTGGTTTACACTCTGTTGTCATTCATAAGAGGAGTGATCGTGAGCTCTCAACCTCTCCAGGAAGGGATACTCCTAGATCGTCCTTTGTCGTTGGGGACAACATACTCCCGGGTTGTAGGGAATTCGAGTTGGGGGATAGTGATTTAGGGATTTTTCTTGAATCCCTTGTCCCTTCTATCAAAGAGGTGAAATCACCTATAAATCTTCCCACTTACAAGGGGAGATCGGTTTAACATAGACCTAAACCTGATGGGGGAGTGGGGTCCTCGGGAACCATAGTGGGGGCCACGGGCAAAGAATTCACGTGGTCTAAGGGACTGGGTATGGAAACCTCTCCTATTAAGACTAGGAGTGCGAGGAAGAATACGGAGGCTTCGGGACTTATTTTTGAGGGGTCAAACCTACCAGTAATCATTGAATTAGGGGTGCTTAGAGACCTGAAATCCCTAGCAAGAGAAAAGACATGATATTTGTCTCCTTAAACATTAGAGGGGTGGGGGGGACCCTGAAATCTGCCTCCCTTCAAAGATTACTTCGGAGGACTAGATCGGATATAATATTTATGCAAGAAACTATGGTTGAGGAACATAAAGCTCATGCACTAATGCTTACTCTGTGTCCTACTTGGTTAACTTGTGGAGTCACTATTGTTGGTACTTCAGGAGGTCTACTTGTCTCATGGGATCCGAACATTTTTTACATTGACCCTTTTTTATGGTGTTGTGGCATCCTTCTTTCAGGAATGTGCTTGGAACTAAATCAACTAGTCTCTCTTCTAAATGTTTATGGCCCTTGCTCGGAGAGGAAATATTTCTGGGAAAAGTTGGCGGCCAATGGATTACTCGACCATAGAAACCTTATTCTTGCGGGGGATTTAAATCTTACTTGTGGAGCTAGGGATATGTGGGGAGCGGCCACACATTTAGATCCGCTTTCAGCATTTTTTACTAAGCTCTTTTGTAAAGCAAGTTTAATAGATGTTGTTTCAGATGCTTTGGTGCCAACCTAGAGGAATGGTCGTAGGGGTGCTGCTAGTATTTATAAAAGACTAGATCGAGTTTTAGTGGCCGAAGATTTTTAGTAGGTGCTGGGAGGTATAAATCTTGGGTAGATTACCCATACTTTTTGGATCATGCATCAGTTCTCTTAAGGATTGACAGGACATCTTTTCTGAAGGCATGTCCTTTCAAGTTCAACGCCAGATGGTTATTTGAAAATGGAGGTCTTGAATATTGTATCATTGGTATGGAAGGACCCGTCTTTCTTGAACGAAAGGGATGTTCAGCAAAGATTTGTTAATAAGATGAAATCTTTGAAGATTTAATTGAAAACATGGTCCAAAGAGCATTTAAGATTACAAGAAGAAAATTTAACCCGTTTGGAAGGTTTGTTGACTGGTTTTCTTATGCAAGAGGATCAGGAGCCACATACTAGTGAAATGGAGATTAATATCAAACTTCTGGAGACAGAGCAGGACAAATTACTTAGAGAAGAAGAAGAATTATGGAGACTCGGAAGCATAGCAGTGTGGTTAAAGTGTGGGGACAAAAATACTAAATGTTTTCATAACTTTGCTAGTTACAGGAGGAACAAAAATCAAATATGGAAGATAAGTGATGAGGAAGGTCAGATACACACTGGTGTGGAAGCTATAAAAATTGATGTTGTAAAGTTTTTTAAATCTTTTTATGAAAAGTCAGACCAGGAGTATATTGTCGAATAGGTAAATACAACTGGACTTTTCGGTCGCTTGGTTCATGTTGAGGACATTGTGATTCTAGAGAGACCGTGTACTAAACAGGAACTATGGGAGGTTCTTAAATCCTTCGCAAAAGATAAGAGCTCGGGGCCTGATGGGTGGACTGTGGATTTTTTTCTTCATTTCTTTGAACTAATGGGAGATGACTTGCTCGATCTGGTGGAGGACTCAAGGCTTCGAGGATCAATTAATAATTCTTTAAATGCTACCTTCTTAACGTTGATTCCAAAGGTAAATAATCCTAGTTCCTTTGGAGTTATAGACCGATAGCCCTGTGAAATCTCTGCTACAAAATGATTTCAGAGATCATTGCCAATAGGATCAAGCCTATTCTCTCTCAGTCACTGTTGGAGGAACAGTTAGGCTTTCTTAAAGGTAGGTAGATTTTGGATGCAGTTGGAATGGCTCAGGAGTGTCTCCATAGTATAAAGGTTAAGAAATCCAAAGCCTTGATTATTAAGTTAGACCTTAAGAAAGCCTACGAATGTATAAATTGGGACTTCTTACGCTTGACCCTTATCCAATCGGGTTCTAGCATTCTTTTCACTAATTGGATCATAGGTTGTGTGACTAGTGCAAATTTCGCGGTGTTGATTAATGGGGAGACTTCTCATATGTTCAAAAGCAGAAGAGGACTGCACCAGGGATGCCCATTATCGCCTTTGTTATTTATACTTGTCATGGAAGGTCTTACTTTATTGTTGAAAAAAGGAATGGGCAAAGAGAAGCTTTCAGGGGTTAAGGTATCAAGGCTAGTGAAGATTTTGCATTTGTTTTTTGCAGATGATATTTTAATTATGTCGAGAGCATCTGTGGAAGAGTGGACTGAGATAAAAAGTATTTTAACAACCTTCTGTAGAGCCTCTGGCTTGTGTATAAATTGGTCAAAATCAATCTTTTATCACTCTGGGATCTTTGGAGATTCTCTAGATAGATTAAAGTCTTTATTTCCACATTGTTTTGAGGAATTGGCAAAAGGATTCTGGTACCTTGGTTATTTTTTAAAGGCAAATGCGTATAAACCGGAGGACTGGAGTTGGCTACTTTCAAAATTTGAAGAAAAAATCAGATGGTGGTGCAGTAGATGGTTGTCCTTGGGGGGACGTTTTCCCCTTGTAAAATATGTGCTTGAGGGTTAGGCCGTGTACTGGATGGCACTGGCAGCCATTCCAACTTCAATTTTACACAAAATATGGAGCCTGGTGTTTAATTTTTTGTGGTGAGGTGTTGAGGGGAGGAAGCACATCCACCTGTGCAGTTGGGAGCATTTAGCAAAGCCAAAGCAACTGGGAGGCTGGGGCATTCGAAAAATTTACCTATTTAATAAGGCACTTACTACAAACTCATTGTGGAGGGTATTAACAAAGGATGGGGTATGGAGTAAAGTTATAAAGGACAAGTATATACCTCATTTTTCCACGATTACTTGGTTTCGGTCGGCTTCTCCTTCTATTTCGTCGGCCTCGCAGACCTAGAAAATTCTACAAAAATCTTTACACTTGTTAACTCATTGGCTTGGTTGGAGACCAGGTTCTGGTCATTGTGTTCAAGTTGGTTTAGATTGCATTATGGGTATGGGGAAATCCTCGTTCTTATCCAGTCATCTGTGGGCTGAACTCAGAAGGAAATCTATGATATATCTGTTTCAAGCTAGAGGTGCTAGCAGGGCGGGTATTCTTTTT
This sequence comes from Picea sitchensis, assembly GCA_010110895.2. Taxonomy (NCBI): domain Eukaryota; kingdom Viridiplantae; phylum Streptophyta; class Pinopsida; order Pinales; family Pinaceae; genus Picea; species Picea sitchensis. The sequence goes on along the minus strand of SNQJ01S0091969.1, from coordinate 22,397 downwards.
TCATATTGGAAATCGGGTGAAGATCTTGGCCTGGTCGGGAATACTGTAGAGGAGTGGGAGGCATATCGGAAAGCATTGTTTTATGCAGAGATTCAGTTACAAAACAAAAATGATGAGCTTTTATGGGCGGGAGGGGATTGCTCGGGAAGCATTTCAGCTAAAAACTTGTATCTTTCTCTTGCAAAAAAAAGCTGGCCAAATTCTGTTGGAGGTTAGCGAAGACATTTATGGAAATGGGATCTTATTCCAAAGATCAAACTCTTCATATGGTTATCATTGGAGAAAAGGATTCTCACTTGGGATATTCTTCAAATGAAGGGATGGCAAGGGCCAAATATATGTGTTTTATGTCTTAGTGAAGTGGAATCAATGTACCACCTCTTTGTTTCTTGTTTCTTTTGTCGGGAGGTATGGAGCCATTTTTACACAGCTCTTAATATTCAGACTGTTTGGGAAGGAGCTTTTCTCAATTCTTTCTTTGAGAGTTGGCTTAAGAAGGAAGCAACCTACAATACTCTCCCTTCTATTATTTGCTGGTACTTATGGTTGGAGAGGAACCTGGTTATTTTTTAAGGATCCAAAGCATCGGTTTACACTGTGGTAGCAAAAGTTAAAACAATGTTGCCCCTCGTGACGGTGGTTAAAAATGTAAAAGTGCATAATATTCAGCCACCTCGACTTGTGACCTTAATAGTATGTTGGTTCGACAGGGCTGCTCTTTCCATCTCACTCAGGTGTGGGGTAGGAGGTATAATAAAGCACAATGATCAATACGCCATTAAGTGGACCTTAAATTGTGTCCAGGGGACAAATACAAGGGCAGAACCATTAGGTGCTTGGGCGTCTCTTTATCTAGCGCAGCGGTTCAATCTTGAGGTGATCCAGGTCATTAGAGAGTCAAGGATCATCATTGAATGGTTAAAGGATAGAGGCAAACTGCAGGTTGCCTCTCTGATGGGATGGATGGATAGCTTAAAAGTGATGAAATATGCATTTAGAAAGATACACTTCATTCATGTGTACAGGGAGCTAAATATGGAGGCAGATGTTCTCTCAAAATTGGACCTCACCAAGCCCGAAGGAAAGCTTGATTACAACAACTGGGTTGATGGAAATGAGAGGCCTACCATCTCCATCAGTGTTTTTTGACTCAGTTTGTCATTTTAGTTTTGACTATCTTTGGTGATTGTGGTATATGAGGATGGTATTTATGTTTTGTATTTTCCTCTTAATGGTGGACATCTTTTTCTCTTTTGTAAAGTTATGTATGGTGTTTTTTGATAAGGTCCAAGTATTTTCAGAAGCTGGAGGTGGAATGTGGAATTTTCATAGACTGATGTAGTTGTAATGTGTAGTCATTTATATATATAATATAAAGGGCAATTTTCTTGTTGAAAAAAAAATGTAAATTGGTTTGGAAATAGAGGGTTAAACTCGACATTGCCAAAAGTATGAATGGACAAAATTACAGTGGTTTAAGTGCTATAATTACACCTTCACGACCACAAAATGCCTTGGTTGATTTAACATAACAAAGATATGTTTATATATTTAGAATGAGCAAAGTCTATTTTACTTATTATTGATTAGAAGTTGAGAAGATTTGCACTCAAAATTGCACAAAAACATAGACCAAAATTTTTATTTTCACAAAAATTCATGTGGGAAAAATGTGTAGACCATGAATCCCTTATTTGCAATGATTAACTACATGATCTTGTTGTTATATGTGTTTTGCTAAATCTAATATACATATGAGAAGAACTTGTTCTTGTGAGAGTGGGAGCAAAATATATTATTTCTCCAAAAAGAAGTATGCACTTGCTCAATACGAACATGTGGAGAATTCGATGCATTTTGAGTCCTTTATTGTTAATCATATTAGTGACTGTACTTATGATGTGGACTTAAAGTGTGTCTTCCAAAAAGATGTTTTAACTTTAGCACAAACATCTTTTAAATTAGTTTAAATGTTATATCAACATTAATTTGATTTGATTCAAAGCATATTCCAACGATTTTTAAAATTTAAGCATATTTCACCGAATTTTAAAATATCCGTTTGATACACCATTCCCACGCTACAAAGATCCACATCCATTAATCATGTTGTACAAAAGGCACACACATCTGCTACTGAGTCCCGTCATAATTGGTTGGCCCAAACCATCATTCATAACTTTCAATCTACAACTGGGACCCATTTCGATATGCTTCACACTAAAATTTCTCATAATTTTCAATCTAGAAGTAGGACCCATTTCGATACGGGTCACATTAAGAAAGATTTTTAAAATAAGTAAAAGAAATGGGGTCCACCTTTTGAGACATGATATTTTGGAATTTATTTTTAAATAATGTAAAATATAAAATGGGGTCCACCTTTTGAGACATGGTATTTTGGAATTTATTTTTAAATAATGTAAAATATAATGAAAATAAATCAAAAACAATTATGATACATTAGAATACTTTAATTTTAATGCGGGAGAGAACCTACATTAATCTTATTAATTATTATTTTTTATATTATAAATATAATATTTTGGTTTAAAGACAAGAATTTATCAATCATATATATATATAGTTTTAAGGTTACGATTAAGCTAAACATCAAATTAGTATATGAGACTTTTTTAATTGGTAAAGTTTATGGAGGTATACATACCTTAATCCCTTCTGGATTTGAACTTGTGACTTTTTAGGAGAAAACACATGTTCTTAATACATGTTGCTACAGTCTAAGTGAGTCTAATGATTAAGAACATGTGTTTTCTCCTAAAAAATCATAAAAGGTTAGGATATGTATACCTCCTATATATATATATATATATATATATGATTTTAAAGAAAACCTAAAACATTATAAGGAAAAAATATATATAATATTTATGTTATTAAGAATAAGTATGTATTAGGTTTCAATTTTAATTTTATAATACTTATCAATTCATAACATCTATAATAATGTTTATAACTTGTGCACTCATGATAATTAAAAATATTTAAGAAAGTTTCAAAATAAATTTAATTTTTCTATATTAATAATTAAATAATTTAAGAAAAAAAAATATTTATATTTCAAGAAGAAATTAAATATGCATATTAAAAATATTTAAGAAAGTTTCAAAATAAATTTAAGTTTTTTATATTAAATAATAAATAATTCAAGAAAAAATATATATTTATATTTCAAGAAAAAATTAAATATGCATGTGAGTGTTATCTAGGAACTCTAGAAAGGCATAAAGAGTATGCTTTTAGTTAATAAAAAACAACTTGATTTACTCATCTACTAATTTACATCAAAATTTTCATTTAGATTTTACATCAAAATTTCCGTTCATACTTTAAGTGTCACAAAAATTCTCAACAAAAAATTAACATCAATTTCCCTTGAGTCTGCTTCCTTTCTTCAAATGACATGTAGCAACAAGATTTAGCATGAATATAATGAGATGTGGCTAGAAGGATATGCCCATGAATTTCTTAATGATTTGCTTATCTACTAATTTACATCAAAATTTTCATTTAGAATTTATATCAAAATTTCCATTAGTGTTACAAAAATCATCTAAAAAATTATTAACATCAATTTTCCTTAAGTTTGCTTTCTTTCTTCAAATGACATGTAGCAATAAGATTAAGCATGAATAGAATGAGATGTGGCTTGAAAGATATGCCCATCAACTTTTTCTTCCATTTCCATTACTCCCTTGTGCAAAGTAAGGGCCTCTTTAGACAATAGGTCAACCTTTTCATTAAATTCGATGTAGACATATGGAAGGAAAGAAAAGTAAAAATAACCATACCCTCTTTAATTGTATTTAATTCTATCAATCTAGGACAAATATTAGATTTCTCATCTAACGTTTGTGATTGCCCACTTCATAATGAGCTTAGACTCTCCTATTACCTACATGTAGTTTAGACCTCTTTCCATGGCAATTTACAACAATTAACTAATATAGTTCAACTCTATTTAGATCCTTCTCCTAATGTTGCTTTAAAACTAATCGTGTGAATATCCCTTATAAATATTAAGTCCCTTCACATTTATTCGAGTTAACTTAGAATTCTCTATCAAAATAATCTCATGCATTTGAACTTTGTATTTTTGGAGTCTTCAAATATTTTTTATTATATACCTTCCTAGGAAGTCACATTCCTCCATAGGCATATCCGATTTGATGGCCTACTTGTATTGGAATAATTTCTTTGTTTCGAAAAATATTTTCATTTCTATCCAATCAATTTCTCATATCATTATACAAGGTAGAGTTCTATGGCCCCTTAATGAAGCATCCTCATCCCATGTGTCCCAACTTTCAAGCAATGTACTCCCTTTGCAATTTCATTCACCATCAAATAATTGAAAATAGACAATGCACAAACAATTTTTTTTTATATATATATATATATTCCAGAGAAAAAAAATTCTTTACTAACATTGAAAGTGTAATACATGTTTTTTTCTACATCCTGGTTGTTGCGTACATTCCTTGAGCACAAAAAAAAAACTTGTCTCTTTCAAGCTATTCCCTTCTCCTTAGTCATACTCGTTTGACCAATCCATTG
>SNQJ01S0091969.1:0-17709 GCA_010110895.2 Picea sitchensis | reverse complement strand
ATATATATATATATATATATATATATATTGTTACACATTATTTTTGTCATCCCTATGACTGTTAATGATGTAAACCTATTTGTTGCCTTCGGAAGAGTCAGTGGCCTGAATTCCTAAAGAAGAAAGGGAGAAGAACTTTTCTTGAGAGAAGAAGTTGCGTTTTCCTCTGTAAAAACCCTAATTTGGAGGATTTCCGCAAGCTGCTCTATATGCAGGGTGCGGAAATGCCTGATTTATGTAGGTTGCAATATAGCTAGGCTGCAGAGTTTCCGTAGGTTTCTCTATAGCTAGGGTGCGACGGGCTTTGTACGTGGGAAAAATGAGCGTCTTCTCGATGCTTCTAGAAGGAGAAGCTTCCATGGTGAGGTGGCCTCTGAACGGTTTGGATCTTACTCGCTTTCATGATTTAGTGGGATCATCCTAATCTCCTCACCTTATCCTCTTCAACTTATAAAAGGAGAGGAGCTCTCATGGAGAAGGTTAGCTTGATTGAGTTGGAAAGTTCTTGAGCTTGTTATCTTGGTTAGACTGGCTATGAGCTTTGCTTTGCCAAGATAGAATGTGAGTAGTTATTAGATCCCTGGACCTCATCATTCTTGATCCAGGTTGCGATGGAGTATTTGTGATTTGAACTAGCACATAGATCCACTTTGTATGACTTGTGGCTATGTCTGCATTTGAGTTTTCCAATACATAGATCCACAGTGTATTCCTGGTGGCTATGTAGAATCTTGATGACATGGATCCATGGTGTATAATTGGTGGCCATGACTTGTATTTATGATTCCGATCATCTACAGTTTGAACATGGGAATGCCTACCTCAATGATGATATATTATTGTATGTTTCCTTGTTTGTTGGTGGGTTTTCGGCCAGGCCGTTCCTTGTTCCTACACACACTCGACAAAGTATTTGAACTATCACTATGTTCTAACTTCAAACTTTGCGGGGCTCTAAATTTTACATTATTTTTGCGTCATCCCTATGATGGGTGGTATAAACCTATCATTGCCTTTAGAATTAGGTGGGCACGAATTCCCTAAGAAGGAGGAAGAACTTTCCCTAAGAGGAAAGAGTTGTGTTTTTCCTCTGGCAGAAACCAAATTTTGGAGGATTTCCATAAGAGTTTACTCTATATGCGAGTGAAATGTCTACGATTCAGGTAGGTTGCACTATAGCTAGAACATGGGAGTTTATTAAGGTTGCTCTATAGCTAAGTGCGTGGGTTTTGTCGCGTGGGAAAAGCAGTCTCTCGATCTTCTAGGGGAGAAGCTTCCATGGTGTGATGGCCTCCGTGAGTTTGGATCTTACCGCTTTCATCGGTTAGTGGGATCATCACAACCTCCTCACCTTATCCTCTTCAACTTATAAAAGGAGAGGAGCTCTCATGGAGAAGGTTAGCTTGATTGAGTTGGAAAGTTCTTGAGCTTTTTATCTTGGTTAGATTGGCTATGAGCTTTGCTTTGTCAAGATAGATTGTAAGAGTAGTTGGATTATGAGATCCATGGTCGAAAGTCCTTGGGCAGAAGTGTGTGAAACAAGGAGCGCTGGAAGGAACACGACAACATCAAGGCATCGGTTGGCTATTTCTTCCGCATTCTTTAATATAGATATATTTTTCTTTCCTATATGAATATTTTATGTCCATATTATGTAGTTCCTTTATCATGTATATAGTTTCATATCAAATACTTTGTTATTATTGTCTTCGTTGGCTTGTGCTTATTTGTAGATATTTCTCATAAGCCTCACATTGATAGAAAAGCTTGGATTACATTGTGAGTTGGATATCTTCAATATTTAAAGGTATGTTCTATATCCATTTCTCATTTGATAATTGTAAGTCAAGGAAAGAGTGAATTAATGTCTTGTCTTGTTTGTTCTAGATCTAGGTGGATCTAGGGGGATTGATTTGTGTCCACACTTAACGATTAACGATAAAAATATATATATATTGGGAGATTTTTTATTATTAACATTGAAAGTGTAATACATATTTATGTCTACATCCTAGTTTATTTGTGTACATTCCTTGACACAAAAACTTGTCTCTTTCAAGCTATTCCCTTCTCCTTAGTTAGACTCATTTGACCGATCCATTGTTTTTGTAACAAAAACATTACAAAAAACACTTTTCCATCACTCCACTAACAATAAATAGCAATATATATATATATATATATATATATATATATATATATATATATATATATATATATATTCATCCTCCTCCTTGCACAATATACACCACCCTAGTCCTTGGCATGCCTTCTTCTTATAGTTATCCCAAGTTAGAACCTTATTGTTCAAGGCTAACCATACGAAAATATTTGTTTTAAGTGGACATTTAAGCTTCCATACAACTTTCCACCATCATAGTTTCTCACCTTGTTCTCTCTCTTTTATGATAGCTTTGTAGCTAGTAAATTCATTGTATAAGCACCTCTAGATTTGTTTTTAGATTATATGATTTCATTTGCCTCTATATTCAATCTAATATCATTATTCTTGAGGTTTCTAATATACTACTTCCATTATTCTGCTAGCTCTCCTTGAATATCCATTTATAAATTTGACTTCCACCTATGATTCCAGACCATGGTTGTTTTTGGATCAATAGCCTCTACTAAACAATAAATATCCTTTCTTGTTAGCATTAAATTCATTCCCACAAACATTCTATAATTCCTAATTGTAATACCCCTAGACCAAACCACAATTGTAAATATAATGTAAATATACATATGGGCTAGTGAGCCAGGAATATTTTTAGACCAGGTGCGTTTGTGTGGTTATTATGTTTGGGGAATGTATGCCTCAAATGGCTGAGTGGGTCATCATTGTAATGTAATAATCACATGTATGAAAATACTAATGAAAACACATCACTACTTTAGGACCAACCATGGCAAAGGGGTGTGGGGCTAAACTCCACTTTAGGTGGGAAAGGGGCGTATTTAGGGCCTTAAGCCAAAGAATATTATATTAATATTCCTTTAATATTTCTTAAAGTAGAATGCATGGATAGAATATTATATTAATATTCCTTTAATATTTCTTAAAATACAATGCATGGATATTTATTTTATGCTAAGTTCTAAGGAGGGGGGACAAGTGGGCCCAAGGTAGTTCCCAACATGACAAGTGTCAAGTTGGGAACATGCATACATATAGTTTGGACTTAGCTCATTTCCGGGGGATTCTATCATCATCATGCCTTTACTTAGGTAGTTGGGATTCATACACTATTGTACTAGACTGTAATCATAACTTATACATGTACCTGGTTAGCTCGGGAGTTGGATTAAAGAAGTGGGTTGTCATGCCCGTAGGATTGAAGAGGTGGGTTCTCAGGCCTGTGAGCATTCTCTCCAGGTGAGAGAATTGTTGGGAATTGATTTCCCAAGGTGCCAAACTACATATACAGGCTCAGAGACTTCTTGTCTGACCTGTTGTTGAAGCTATGGAAGGGAGTGTAGCAGTCGAGGGACTGTTGAGCAGAGAAGGGCCATACTTCCTGGGGTGGGATAGGAATGTGGGGAATGAAGGATTGTAAGCTATTAGTATGATTTTGGACCTGAGTTCGAGATTGTGTTGTTCAGGATACCTTAGTCCGGGTTAGATTCCCTTACCTGGGTGGAGTTTGAGCCCCAGCTTAGGGGTGAACGTTGTTGAGAGTTCATTAGCAACGTGTCTAAGGATGGGAGGAGTGTGGAAGGTTTGCACGCAATTGGTGTTATTTTTATAAAGATAAGTATCAATTTGTGTTAAATTCGTGTTTTGTGTTTTATTTATGTAATTAATTTCATGGGTTTCTTGTGTGTGAACTGCATGTACTTTTTTGTTATTATTTGGTACAAATATGCACGACTGCAGAGCATTTTTATGAATTAAATCAGTATCAGAGAGCAGAAATTTTAAGTGGCATAGCCCAGCAGGTAGTTGGGGATGCTACAATGTGGTATCATAGCTCTAGTCTTCAACACTGGGCCTGCATGGGCCATTTGGCAGAACACATAAGTGTAATTTCAGTGCTTGTAAGAAAACTATTTGACATAATGGTTTGGCAAAATGTTGCAATGAAATGAAAAGGAATTTCATGGGTATTTGACAGAATCGATCCCATGCATTAGAAATCCCAAATTAAATCTCAAATTGGACAAATTTGGACCTGTTAATTGACCTAATTTCATATGTGCAGAGCGCCATGGTGGAAATTGGGCAATTTTTGAAATTTTGAAAAATAGGCACAATTGGAAAAATTTCGGTATTTTTTTGTATGCTAACGTCAACATGACATGGGGGCCATGTGTCAGCTAACATGGTGGCATGTGACGTGTACTTCCATGATGGTAGGTACACGAAGGCAGGGAGGTAGAGGTGGCAAGTGTGGCAGAGATACACCGTGGCGACAATTCTCAACTGACGAAACCCCGAGCCAAGACATTGAACCGTTGATCTGAAGACATGATCGATGAAGGAGACTCATAACACGTTGGAAGTTGCATGAAATTTAAATCTATGGAGGATGCACGCTATTAATATGGATCGTCCATTGTTTTGGTGATGTGTCAAGCCAGGATCTACGTGTGCAGTAAACAAGGAGTTAACGAAGTGTCATGTTGGAATGCACGAGTTGTAGATCTCACAATGAGATTAAATCATGACTGTTGATTCGGGGGGCCGAAATGGAATGTGGGTCATTGATCACGGCCAACACCCACGACACCATGATCATTATATGTTTGGGCACGCAAATTCACTTGCACATGGAGAATGGGCGTGGGATGGGACTTGCCCATCCCCACGACCCAACTAAAAGATGCCATGTGGACAACTACCGGGGGGCTAAGAGTTTAGGAGAGTTCTTGACCGTCAAATTGATGTGATTGTTCACCTTGTCCAAGGGATTCTTTCATTTTTCACACAGTCCCCAAGCTCCTCGGCCCTCTTTCCTTAACGTTGCACCATATCTTATGTTCGCAAGCTAAACTCTTATGCATTAGTTCCTTTCTTTCATGTGTCCTTAACCTCATGACCAAGCACAAATCTCAAAGGCGCTTAACTCAAAATACCATCAATGGTATGCACGTTGTTGAAAGGTAGTTTTAAGGGTGGTTTCATATGACACACTATGCTTCCATCACCTACCACATTTCCTTGGTGGGGTCCAACAATACCACCACACGCACGACAACCTTCGTGCTAATCCTTGCGCAACTTATAGTGCGCTTTCCTTCTCCTCCATCGGTTTATCCCCTTGACGGACGACTGGATTGTTTCATCCACAACTCTCCTCTGATCACAATCTATAGATGAGATTTTAACCAAATGTTGGACTGACGATTGAGATTTCTCCAAGGCTTTCTAACTGGATCGAACATATCTACTTTAATTGCCTCCTGATCTAACAATTCAGGTTCTTCTCAAAAAATACGTTAACGTATGTGCCAAAGGAAGGAATGGGAGTTTACGGGCATGTCCAAAAGTGGTTGAGAGATGAGATGAAATATCTGCAGGGGTACCAGGTTGACAAGGACACCACTCTTGCATCCCAATTAGTGAGACTTGAAATAATGATAATAATAATTTATTAGATAATTAATGAAAATTAGTGGAAAGTTTTGGTATTTTACAGGTGCTGAATTTGCAGGGCATTTTTTAGGCCCTAAACAGTGTTTTTATCTACTAAAAAATAATGCACCCAAGGTATGGATTTTTCAACTTAAATGAAAGAGCTTTGTGATAGCTCTCTAATGGTGTATTCCATTCATCAAACGGAGTTAGGATGAGTGATTTGCAACCCGAACAATGGAGAGTGAATTTTAAGCCCAGTTAGCTTCTAAAGGCCATAACTTCCTGCTCCGGAATTAGATTGAGGCACATGAGTAGTATATAGAAATATATTGAACCCTAGAACATAGTCATGGAGCTAAATTAAAATTATGGTCACATGAAAATGTATGGGAGGAGTTAGAAGGTACATGTAACCTTCAGGACCAACAATATTAATTGGGATGAAACTTCAACATGTTGTAGCTAACAACCCAGAACCCAGAAAGAGGTGAAAATTGGCCAGAGTGTCCAGAGTATCTTTTTGAAGGAACCAAGTTGGGATCCTGTCAAAAATCCAATGGAGAAGGTGAAAAAATGCAAAATTACAGTTCATATTTGCAATAGGCAATTTTCAATGACCATAACTTTCTATTCAAGACTCAAAATTGAGTAAGGGAGTAGTCATTGGAAAGGTCTTGGACTAAGGAATCCAGATATCCAACTAGAAAATTGATCTGGGCAGTCAATTTTACAAGAAAATAGAAGAAATAATTCTGATACATTTTTGGAACAAAATCGTATGTAATTTCATGTAATTGTTAAATTATTTATCCTAACAAATTTTGTTGGCTGCACATTTTGCATAGTTAATAACATTTAGATCAGAACATGATCACCACCAAGTTCAAATAATGGAATATGCACATGGGGCTTACAACCGTAAAGATGAGATCAGAGGGATGTATGTTAATATGGGTAATGAGGGTATGAATTCAAATGGACATGGAGAAGGTAAGGAAGAAAGAATGAACTTGGTAGAGACTATAAAAAACTTGCAAAAGGATGTCTAGATTTATAAATTTGATAATGAGAGGATTATGAAATCCAAAGAGCAGCAGGAGGGATTCAACATCAATTTAATGCAGAGCTTGGACACAATAGAGAAAAATATGGGTAAGGAGACTGAGTCGAGGAAATTAGGGAGTCACGGGTCTCACGATGAGAGGAGAAAAAAAAGAAGTGTTGGCAGGAATTACCATCATTCCCCAAGGAATTAAACTAGGAGAGAACACAGTAGTTCAAGTCCATCCCCTATCAAGAAGCATAAGAAGAGGTCTGGGGTGGATGAGCTACAAGGGGAAATGAACAAAATCAACCCTCCTACATTTGATGGTGAGCACAAGAAGGATGAGGATGCAGAGACATGGTTGTTAGGCATGAGGAAGTATTTTCAATTGCATAATTACTCTTCACAAGTAGAAGGAATAATTTCCATCTATAAGCTCAAGGGAAAAACATCAATGTGGTGGGACCAATTTGTGCAGGTGCAACACATTGATGAGAAGAAGGTTACTTGGAGGGAATTCAAGAGGTATTTTTCAAAGAAATACTTGACTAAGTGATACTATGACAAGAAAATCAAGAAGTTCTTTGAACTCAAGCTTGGGAGTATGACCATAGATGAATATGAAAGAAGGTTTTTAGAGTTGATGAAGTATGTTTTTTTCATCAAGGATGAGAAAGTTAAGATTCAAAGGTATTTGAGTGGGTTTCCATCATTTATTAGTGATAAGTTACATTATGATGATCCCAAGACACTAGAGGAAACTATAAGAACGGATAAATGTCTTTATGATTATCTTAAAGGAAGAGAAACTTACCAAAAATATTGGGAAGACAAGAATAAAAGCAAGATGGAACAGAGGAAGAAGGGAACTAAGCCACCACTCCCTAGAAATAATTCTCATGGACAGCTAGCCTCTAAAGAACCCGTAATGATCAAGACATTGGGGCAAAGACCAAGGCAACCACATATTCAATGTTGGGGTTGTGGGGGAGATCATATGTACTGATATGGCCCTCACAGAGGTGAAAACGTGAGGACTGTTCACAATGTACAACAAACCGATACACTGGAGGACATGGGAAAAAATGTACCTAGGATCTACGCAACCTTGGATAACAAGCAAGTTGAGTTCCAGTTACATATGATTGAAGTGGAAGGTAAGATCAACAACCAACCCATTGCTATTTTAATTGATTCAAGATCTAGTCATAGTTATCTAGATCATAAGATTGTGGGAATATTTCATTTTCCAAGAAGTAATCTTGGAGAATCTTGGATGGTGCAGCTGGCCACATGAGCTAAAAGGAAAATTAATGAGATGGTTAAGGCATGCCCAATGGACATGAATGGATTGAGCACCATGGAAGATTTGAACATTGTACCTTTAGGTTCCTATGACTGCCTAATTGGTATGGATTGGTTGGACCAACATCATGTTGTCCTAGACTGTTATAAAAGGAATTTACTTGCTTGGATGAGAAAGGAAATTTAAGGACAGTACAGGGAATTCCTAGGGAAGTAACCGTCAGAGAAATTCCAGCCTTGCAGTTGAAGAAGAGTTATAGGAAAGGGTGTCAAATATTTGCAGCACGTATGGAAGAGACACCTAAAGATAAGATGCCAAATATTGAATATTATGCAATCCTAAAAGAGTTTGAAGATGTATTCAAAGAAATACCAGTATTTCCACCCAAGAGAGATATTGACTTATCCATCAATTTGGTGCCTGGAGCAACTCTAGTATCTAAGACTCCTTACAAGATGAGTACACCAGAGTTGAAGGAATTGCAAATGAAACTAGAAGAACTTTTGAAGGAGGGGTATATACTCCCAAGTGTGTCACCTTGGGGTGCCCCAGTATTATTTGTGAAGGAAAATGATGGAACTTTGATACTTTGCATCGACTTTAGGCAATTGAACAAGGTAACTACGAAGAACAAGTACCCTTTTTTGAGGATAGATGACCTCTTTGATCAACTGAAAGATGAAAAAATATTCTCCAAGATTGATCTCAGGTCGGGCTATCATCATATAAGAATTAGAGAAGAAGACATCATCAATACTTCCTTTAAAAAAAGGTATGGCCATTATGAGTTCACAGTGGTACCATTTGGTTTATAAAATGCACCAGTTGTCTTCATGTGTTTAATGAATGGCATTTTTAGGGATTACTTAGTTTGTCACTGTCTTATTGGATGACATTCTTATATATTCTAAGTCTCAGGAAGAGCATGAGCAACACTTGAGGATGGTATTATAGGTATTGAAGGAACATCAGTTGTATGCCAAACTGAGCAAGTGCTTATTCTATCAGAAGAAAATTCATTATTTGGGCCATATCATTCCAGAGGAAGGGATAACAGTGGATCCAGAAAAGATAAGGGCCATTGAAGGATGGCCAACACCAAGGCATGTCTCAGAGGTGAGATCATTCATGGGCCTTACAGAATACTATCAGAGATTTATTGAAGGATTCTCAAAGATTGCACACCCAATCAATTCCTTGCAAAAGAAAGGTGTGAAGTTTGAGTGGACATTGGATTGTGAAATGAGTTTCCAACACTTGAAGCATTTATTAACAAGTTCTCCAATACTAAGGATTGTTGATCCAAATGAAGACTTCATTGTATGTACGGATGCATGTAAAGAAGGGCTTGGGGGAGTCTTTAGTCAGAATGGGTATGTGGTGTGTTATGAATCAAGGAAATTAAAGGAGCATAAAAGGCACTATGCTACTCATGATTTGGAATTGGCAGTTATAGTACAAGCCTTGAATATGTGGAGGCACTACCTCATGGGGAAAATATTTGAGTTGAGAATATACCATAGTGGTATGAAATATTTATTTGGACAACCAACTCTAAATTCCAGGGAAAGCAGGCGGTTAGAATTCCTCAGTGAATATGACTTTGATATAAAGCATATCAAGGGGAAAGAGAACAAGGTGGTTGATGCACTCAACAGAAGGGTGCATGAGATGCATACTACAACCATTAGCATGTACCAATCAGATTTGAAAGACAGAATTTTAGAGGCTTCAAAATCAGATTTGCAGTACATGGAAATAAGGACAAAATTACAACAAGGTATTTTGTAGCAGAAAAGTGAAGAAGACAAGTTGGAAAAGGTTGACATTCTCATGTATAGAGGAAGAATTTATGTGCCAAATTATCATGAATTGAAAAATATGATTTTAAAAGAAATGCATAATGTGCCTTAAGTTGGGCACCCAGGCTACCAAAAAACTATTGCAGCTGTCAAGAGCCAATATTACTAGCCGAGGATGAAGAAAGATGTTGCGGATTTTATTTCCAAGTGTTTGGAATGTCAAAAAGTCAAGGTTGAGCACATACACCCAGTTCATCTTTAACATCCATTACCCATTCTTGAGTGGAAGTGGAAAGTTGTAACAATGGATTTCATCACCAAACCTCCTAGAACAACCAAGCAACATGATTCCATCATGGTGATGGTGGACAAGCTTACTAAATTTTCCCACATTATTCCAGTAAATCTCACTCACAAGGAAATCAACATTGTTGATATTTATATGAGGGAAATTGCTCGACTGCATGGTATACCCAAGAAAATTGTGACTGACAGAGATCCAAAATTTACATAAAATTTTTGGAAAGGATTATTCAAAGTATTTGGGACCAAACTGAACTTTAGCATAACCTATCATCCAGAATCAGATGGGATAGCAGAGAGAGTGAATCAAGTGATTGAAGATATGTTGAGGATGTATGTGATGAAAAAACCATCAAAATGGGAGGATTACTTGCAATTGATGGATTTTTATTATAAAATGGGTATCAAGCATCCCTAAAGATGATCCCATTTGAAGCTATGTATGGTAGAAAGTGAAACACACCGTAAGTTGAGACAACCTCGTGGAAAAAAAATGATTGGGCCAAAAATACTCATGGAAATGGAAGAGAAAATGATGAAAATAAAACAGAATTTAAAGGCTTCCCACGACAAGCAAAAAAGATATGTTGATAAAGGAAAAACCCATAGAGAATTTAAAGTGGGTGACCATGTGTTCTTAAAAGTAAAGGCCTAGAGAAGTTCCATGAAATTGGGAAATTGTTCAAAGCTGGTAACTCATTATTGTGGGCCATTTGAAATCCTAGAAAGGATTGGGCCTATAGAATACATGCTTTCCTTACCTACATCAATGTGTATTCATAATGTATTCCATGTATCATTGCTTAAAAAGTATGTACCTAATGATAATCATGTCATTGATTGGAATGTGATTCAGGTGGAGCAAGAAGGTGAATTTCAAGTGCATATGTTGTGCATATTGGACCGAAAGATCAAGCAGCTCCGGAATCAAGCCATAATGCTAGTAAAGGTCCAATGGACCTGGTACGGTCCTAAGGATGCAACTTGGGAGCACGAGGATGCTATGCGACAAGAGTACCCACGTATTTTTGACAACTTTTGAAGTTTTGATTGTATATGTGTATATATATTGCAGGACAATGAATAAATAAGGGGGAGGGGAATGTAATACCCCTATGCCGAACCCCAATTGTACATATAAATGTAAGTGAACATATAAGCTAGTGAGCCGGGATATTTTGGGCCAGGGTGCCTGTGTGGTTATTAGGCTGGGGGCTAGATGTTAAATGGCCAGTGAGTCATCATTGTAATATGTAATCACATGAAAATATTAATGAAAACACATCATTGTTGCATACCAACCATGTAAAAGAGTATGGGGGGCTAAACTCCACTAAGTATGGAAAGAAGGCTAAGAGTTTAGGAAAAGGGGGCTAAGCTAGGGGGATTAATCCCAAAGGAATATTATATTAATATTCCTTTAATATTTCTTAAAATAGAATGCATGGATATTTATTTTATGCTAATTTATAAGGAGGGGGGACAAGTGGGGATCAAGTGGGCCAAAGGTAGTTCCCAACAAGACAAGTGTCAGGTTGGGAACATGCATACATATAGTTTGGACTTAGCTCATTTATGGGGGATTCTATCATCATCACGCCTTCACTCAAGTAGCTAGGGTTCATACCCTGTTGTATTAGATTGTAAAAAGAACTTATACATGTACCTAGTTATCTCGGGAGATGGATTGAAGAAGCAGGTTGTTAGGCCCGTAGGATTTAAGAGGCAGGTTGAAAGACTTGTGAGCATTCTCTCCAGGTGAGAGAATTGTTGGGAATTGATTTCCCAAGGTGCCAAACTGCAGATACAGGCTCAAAGACTTCTTGTCTGGCATGTTTTTGAAGCCCTCGAAGGGAAGTGTAGTAGTCAAGGGACTGTTGAGCAGAGAAGGGGCACACTTCCTAGGGTGGGACAGGCATGTGGGGAATGAGGGACTGTAGGCTGTTAGTTTTATTTGGAACCTAAGTATGAGATTATGTTATTTAGGAGATCTTAGTCTGAGTTAGATTCCCTTACCTAGGTGGAGTTTGAGCCCCAACTCAGAGGTGATTGTTGTTTAGAGTTCATTAACAACGTGTCTAAGGATGGGAGGAGCATGGAAGGTCTGCACGTATTTGGTGTTATTTTTATAAAGATAAGTATCAATTTGTGTTAATTTCTTGTGTTGTGTTTTATTTATGTAATTAATTTCATGGGTTTCTTGTGTGTGAATTGCATGTACTTTTCTGTTATTATTTGGTACAAATATGTGTGACTGCAAAGCATTTTTATGAATTAAATCAATATCATAGAGTGGAAATTTTAAGTGGCATAGCCAAGCAGGTAGTTGGGGATGATACACTAACACACCCCATCCAAGGGTCACATCCTATCATCATCCTATTACCCCTACCAACATTCCAATCCAACCATATTCCTAATAAACGAAAGGCCTTAAATAATGTCTTCAAAATAACTAAACCTCCTATGTGCCTTTTTGCTTCACTCCTTATCTTGTCTTTTACTATTGTCCTAAGAGCAATATATTTTTCAATCATCACTTTTCCCCACATCACTTCTACCTTCAAGATTATCCATAATCTCTTTTCTATTAGAGCTTTCCCACATAAATATATATATTTTAGACATGTCCCTCCTTGTTCTTTAGGTTTTGTCATTTTCTTCCATTTCACCAAAGGAATTCCTTCATTTTCTCTTTTTCTTGTCCACAAAAAACTAAAACATGTATTCCTTATTCTATTAATTGGCATTCCCTTTGGAATGTAAACTAATGAATTCCAGTACACTGAGATTCCCTCCGATACTAATACTAAATTCAATCTTCCTCCTCTAGATAGCCACCTATAACACCAATTGTTCATCCTACCTTCTATTTTTTCATAAATCTAGTTCTATTCCTTTACCCTGTAATCATTAAGTTTAAGGGAAAATCTTAGATATTTTAATCCTCCCTCAAAGTTTTGAACTGTATCTAACAAATTTAAAACCTTACTAGTTCTTCATTCGACCCATTAAATAGCAATGTAGATTTATTAGAACTTATTTACATACCTGTAGTTTTTCAATATAGTTCTAAAATATATATTTTACTCTTTTTCTTCCTTATGAGATCCTTTCCCAACCAATAAAACATCATCTATGAATAACAAATGAGTCAAATTCATATAATTTCCTACTTTTTTGCATCTTGGATACCTTCCCCTTTTGTTGTTACAACCATCTTACCTAAAGCCTCTACAACAAGTAAAAAGAGAAATGGTTATAAAGGGCACCACTGTTGATCCAAATTGGATCATTATATTATTTGTCATCTATCTTGATGCTTTTAGAGTGTAAAAAATTGGAGGAATAAGCTTGCAGGGCTATTTTAGTGGTAGATCCCAGTTTGGAAAATTGGGATCTGGAACCTTCTGGGGCCATTTTTAGGCATCAAACAACATTTTTAGGGGTTAGAAATTTCCCAACACAGCTTAGACTATGTGATTCTATTATACACATCGAGACCTTTCCAACGGTGCAAAAATCACATCAAGGAGCTCATATGAAAAGTTGATTCCTCCCGCAAGTTGACCTACTGTGTTGAACACCATGGTACGAGAGGATGCCACATCAACACCCGTTACTAATGCATATGGGGCTATCCAAATATGCAATTTCAATAAGATTCTAAAAGGTTCAGAATTCTATCATAATTGAGGGTTGAGGAAGTCAAAAACCTACCCCTATATGGCTATCAGGCTATATTAAATACCGGGCCACTAGGAGGAGAAGGGGTTCCATTCTATGCTATTGTATTTTTTTCCATAGCTAAGCAGATAAATTGGGAGTGAGAAATTAGAGAGCATAACAGAGGGGGTTAATGTTTTGTAGTAGCCTAACAAGCCACAAGTCTCAGGTAACTCCATAGAGAGTGCCTTCTCTTTTGTACTTGCATTATTTCCATACCAGAGAAAAGAGAGAAAATCAATCTCACCTCACCTTCTAGCTGGGTTTTCTCCTGTAAGGGTTTCCCAGAGAAAATGTTTGTGTTATTTTGTGGATGATGTGTGATTTTATTTTAATATTCTCTATTTTCCACTTTTTATCTATGTCATGCATAAGACGAAAATAAGTAACGAAATATTACGGAATCTAAATGAATTTAACCCTCTTAGTGTAGAATTTAGTTTTATTTATCAAATCTGTTGTGACGAACTGTTCCAGTGTAATATCCAAGACAAATTATAGATCAACTATATGAGTCCCCTATATGGGGAAAAAACTTTGAGGTTGAACCATTTATCGAGACTGGAAAATATGTTGATGTTAAACAACCTATTATCCAATTTATTAATTTAACTTTCATGCCAATATGAATAAACACCAATTTGAGATACAACCAACACACCTTGTTATAGACCTTTTCCAAATCTAATTTCATTACCATGGTTTGCATATTTTCTACCTTTATTGTATGAAGACCTTATTGTGTTGTAGCAAGTGCATCATTTATCTACTATTATGGAGAAAGCCAAATTGTTCTTACAAGATATAATCTAATAGATTTATTTTTAATTTATTTGCCAAAATCTTTGTTATCATCTTGTATCCTAAGTTGCATAAAAATATTTCCCTATAATCATCAAAGGATTCTGCCTCATTTTTCTTTGAAATAAGAACTATAAAGGTTTAATTTAGGGCCCCAAAGAATTTCCCTAAAAGTCTATATTTTGTAATCACCCTCAAAATCTCTTCTTCTATCATATCCTAGAACCCCAAGTAAAATTATACTATACACTCATTTGGGCCTAGACTCTTTTCCTTTTTTAATAAAAGAATAGATTTTAGCTCCTCCTTTGTGACTTTTACTTCCAAATACGCATTCTCCTTATCCTCCATCATCCTTGGTAAGTAAGAGATTACGTTTAGTATTTCAACAATATTTTACCTTCGAGGTTCTTGGAATAGACCTATGAAGTGATTGACTCTTGCATCTTCTATTTCACAAAACTTTCTAAATTTAATTACCTCCATGTTTTTTGTCTCCCAAATTTTATTTATATTTCTTTTGATTTTAGCATAAAACTGAAAAAATGTGTTTTATTCCCTTTATACCAACCATCTTTCTCTACTCTTCAACTTCCATTCTACTTCCTCTTGTTCCAACATATTCCTATTTCTCCTTTCTAGCTCTTTTAGATTCTTTAATTACTCTTATTTAAAAGCTCCTGCAATAGATTTCCAAAAGAAACTCTATCCGGTCCTCTGTATTTGTTATATTTTTTGTTCCTTTTTCTATTTTTCCTTTTCCCATCCATCTACAATCTTGCTGAATTGTTTTGGGTTTTCTGTGAACTGAACATGGTTGTCCCTAAATCTAGATCATATTTATTCCATCTTTGTATGACATGATTCTTGAATTCTTCTCTTCCAACCATTTGTACTAGAACTTGAAGGGTCCTAGGGGTTTGGAATAGTCCTTTTCTAATTGCAATAATATTGGGAGATGATCTGAGTCTCCCCCTCCTTCAACCCATGTCTTCATTCTTCCTCTTTGTATAATTATTAAATCTACAACTAGAAATATGTCTAGCCTTTTAGATAGCCCCTCTTTTCCTCCCCTCAAATTTCTCCATGTAGAAACCAACTAAATGGGTTCCATATCATAAAGTCCTACCTCTTCAAATAGCACTGAAAAATATTCTACCAAAATATCATGTATGGCATTCTCTCCCCACACCTCCCTTGTTTTCAAATTCAAATTCAAATCACCTCCTATAATAACCTTATTATTTAGTACCCATCTCTAAACTTTAAAATTATCCAGAATTTTTTTTCTAGCCTTATATGTGCCATACAAATTGATGATGTGGAATTCCCTTCCCAATCTCTTTGATTCTAACTTTGTATTGACACATACATTTTTTCAAGGAGGATTGTATGAGTTCCATTGATTTATTCCATCATGTAACTAAACCCACAAACTTGCCTTTTGCATTTTAGAACAAAAGTTCCAATATTTTAGGTAGGAGGACAAAATAGCCTCTGATATTTTTCCCTCACATGGTCTCTTGAATTAACACTTTTAAAATTGTAATTTAAAAAACATATTCTAAGGGATGACTTCTTATGGGCACCCCATGCCCCTCTTGCACTTAAGGATCAATTTTTTTTGTTTTACCTTCTCCAAGGAACACCCAGATCTAAGCCCCCCCTTTATTTTCATTGATTTTCCTTCCTTAACCTCCTTTAGTGCATTTTTTTTCTAGGGAAAGGAATGACTTCCTTCCCACCAATGAAGTTTAACTTGTACCTAGAGCCAAGCCTACTTCAATTCCTAAGTCCTCCCATGATTCCTAATCTTTTCTTGGACTTAGTTTATACTTGGAGGTTAATTTTTCTTATTCTTCTGGATTTAAACGGTTCTTCTCCCTTATTTTTCTACTCTCTAGGTATTTTAGGCCTATCCTATGATAACTCGGGACATTACCTATTGGTATTGGAGCTTCATGAACTTCACACTATTCTATCAAAGTGCCACTTCCACTAGGGTTTCGTTGGGGATTTTCAATCCCTCAAAATTCCCCCCCTTTTAAGTATTTTTAGGATTTACTTCCACCCCCTTATCTAGATCCTTAGATAGAATAGATAGAGTACAAGGAGAGTGAGTTATCATAACTTTTGATGTGATTTGAGGGCCAAGTGAAGCTTCCACATATAGACTCTTCTAGTCTTCTCAATTCTGAACATTCATATTTCTTGATTCTTATGCCTCATGTACTTGTTCTATGAACCCTTGTTTTCCAAACATAATACTTATTTTCTCCCCTCCTATTTCTCTATTTTGACAGGTCTAGGTTGCTTTTGAATATGCTGATGAATTGGGATTCCTTCTCCGTACCTTTTTCCTATTGGGTTTAAAAAAAATTCTCCATGGGTACCCCATGTCTTTGTAATTTAGGCATCTAAAATGGACATTCAAATAGTCTAGGGTTTTTGTGTGAGTTCACTTTCCCCAAACAATCTTGATTCCCATACCTCATGTCCAAATGTACCATAACTTTAACCACGATCATGTCAACCTTATTTCTCTAATATTCCTCCACATCAACAAACTTTCCCAAGCTTCTTCCCACTACCTTTAGAATATCAATGATCCAAATTTCCATCAACATACATGATATTTTCACCCAAATGAATTGATTTTTAATCACTTCCTTATATGGGTCGAAATTTGAATGCCATATTTTGATATCTAAATAGAATGACCCCAATTCCACCTTTTCAAAAAAATATTCTCCATGTCTTATACACACTAGAATTCAAAGGCCAACCAACCATAGAACAAAATGTGATAGACTAGTATGTAACCTAGGGTATCAGACCATGTGAGATCCACCCACATGACAAATAAACTTTCATTTACTTTTCTTCCTACAAACGTTTTGGTTATGGTTATATTTGTCAATCCCTTAATCTCTTATATTCCAACATCTTCTTCGATTACCAACCTCACCCTATCTTGTAACAACCTAAAAGTTCTAATCATCATATTTAAACATAGGCAAATCAATTCCTAATTGAGACAATAACATCAACCATCGTCGGCCTTCGGAACTTCTTCCGTCGGGATTTCGCTACTCGCGTTGTTTAATGGCTTGGACCCACAGACTTGTGGAAATCGGGAAATCGCCGG
>SNQJ01S0091968.1:0-28132 GCA_010110895.2 Picea sitchensis | reverse complement strand
TGGTTTCACATTGTATTCCTTTTTTTTGACCTAATTCCCCCTTTGGTTCCTCTAATTCCTCTTCTTATGCCTCTAACTCCTCTCCATATAGCATTTTATCTCAACCCTATGTAGTTTTGAATTGGAAAAAGGAACACCAACAATAAGAGGAGGATGAAGTAGAAGACGAAAGAATCCCAAAGAAAACTAGGAGGAAAACAAACAAGGCCCTTTAATTCCCTAATTATGCTATATATATACCTATCATGTGTTGTAGATCCATAATTAGGCCACAAATGTACTTAATTAGGAAATATGGATCCTTTTTAAGGTTCTAAAGATACAATCAATCCTTGTAACTCCAAAAATAGGACATGTATAAATGTAAAGCATCCCACTCTCGAGCAACTATATGATAGCATAACAATTTAATATCATTAATTAGTTATTGTTAATAAAGGAATAATTTAATAAGTGTGTAATATATTAAATCTACATCAACATCTAATAATTACCTTTCACAGTCCTCATTTTACCTTTCCCCAATAGGACCTCCCCTTCAAATTTGTTGATGGAAACGAGATGCCAAATGCGAAACACATTCATATTTTTTGCTAAATTAGGTAGATATTGACTAATATACACCATGCATTGATATACTATATATCCCTCAACCATAGAACCCTCTAGACGTTCTCTTTGTCTAACAAAAGCCTTTAGTGACTTCAAGTGCCTCTCCACCATCCACATCGACCTTGTGTGTACTGGTCCACATAATTCAATCTCCTCAACTTGGTGTATGAGGTAGTGTTCTTATGCATCGAAAAATGTTGGAGGTAGATATTGTTTCATTTGACACATTAGTCGGGGAATTTCTCTCTTCCAATATCCTATATCTTCTTTATGGATTTCTTTTGATGATAGCCACCTACAAATGTCGATGCAATAAAATAATATCAAGGCATACATAAATTTTCGGACAAAAGATAATATGTCAATAAGTTCCACTACAAATCACATAAGAAGTACATTTTCCTTAATAAACAATACTTACCCCCTGTATTTTCCAAGTACATAAATAATTTGTTTTATGTTGTTGTCAAAGTCGTCTGGGAGAGATAAAGGTAGAACATACTGTAACAAAAAAAAAAAAATATTATTTGTTTCCAAAAAATGCATACGAATAAGGAAATATATTATAACCTACTAATTACCCTAATGAATGTATGCCAGTCGTGTGTTTTAACCCCACCAAAATCACCTTTTTTAGTTAAGATATTTTGTATGTTCGACGAAAACCCCGTCTGAAACCTAATTTTTTGAATGACCTATTTTACAATATTTCTCTGTTGCTCTATCAATAACCAAGGAAGATTGGTATTTTGTTCATGACCATTGCCATTAGAATTAATAATAACACTTTGCAATGCGTGATTAGCTTCCTGGATGTCACAACAAATCTTTCCAATTCTCTCTTTATCAGTCCTTCCATCTAATATTTGCCATAACAATTATGTTATGTTCTTCCTGATATGCATTGTATCAAATAAATGAACTATTTGTAGGTGATCATAGTATGGAAATCTACTGAATTGCATCAGGTAACTTTTCATTCCTTGTGGAAGCCCATACGTGCCTTAACGACATTCATGAAGCATCAAAAAATTGAAACTAACACTAATTAATGGGACAAAATGAAATCAATACTAATGAAATTAACCAAAGATTTATATAATAGGTCATACATAAATAATTTGTGTACCTTGACGATTTCTAGTATATTCGAACTTCCATAGGTGAGGTGTCATTCTTCATGGTTTTTTTCCATTTTCTTCTTTACCATTGGATTTTGCTTTGTTTGTAGTTCGATAACTATGGTTCTTAGGCAGAAAGTGCCTATGCTCATCAAACACTTCCTTTGATAAACTCCTTGAATGACGAGAGTTTATCCTCAGACCACAAACTGGGCATGCAAATTTACCCTTTGTTTGAATACCTACAAGATATATGAATAAATGTAGCGTCAAATTAGAGTTACAATTTAAAATAATGCATGATGTTTTCAATAAATATATATAATATTAAATTACAAAATAAAGTAACAATATACCGCAAAAATGTGTTAACGTGGGAGAATCATGAATTGTCCATGATAGTATTCCATGGAATTGAAATCGTTTTTCCCTATTGGTCTAGAGATGTCATACATAGTGACGCTAGACCAAAACTTCAACAACTCATCGATAAGAGGCTCAATATATATGTTCATATATTTAACCTGGTACCTACCTAATTGGTTCAACATACTGCATGATTAATTATACTTATCTAGATGTCGTGATATATAAAAGAAATAATTATCATGCACGAAACAAAGAAATGAAATATTTTTTCATAATTTAAAGCAAATAAAAGATAATTAAATACCTGGAACAATCATTTCCAACATTGTGTGCTCTCTCTTGATCGACATCCAAGGAGGAAGGTTATTAGTTCTAACAAAAATAGGCCACATTGAGTACGTAGAACGAAGCTCTCCAAATGGATTGACACCATCAAATGCCAATGAAAGTTTAACATTACGAGGTTCTTGTTTAAAACTTGGCCACTTTTCTTCGATGTATTTCAATGAAGAACCATTTGAAGGAATTCGAAGAACATCGTCTTGACTTCTGTTCTTTGCATGGAAATCCATAAACTGTGCTATACTTTGGCACGTGAACAGTCACTGGAAACATGGAATTATCAGAATATAACGAAGAACTTTGCGAGGCACCTTCTTTGATGCTTTATTGGTTCGATATATTCTTATTTGACATTGTGGGCATTCATTTTCTAATGCATATTGTCCATAATATATGATATGATCATTAGGACATGCATCAATAGCATGATAGTCCATTCCAATTTCTTTCATAATCATGGATATATCTCGATATGTGCATGGAAAAATATTTGGCGGTGGTAATAGAACATCACCTAACAATCTAAAAAATTCTAATCAATAAGTCAATGTAAAAAATATTAATCATCAATATATCATCCAATATACTAATTTACAAATTAGAAAACAATAGCAATATAGGAAAAAATTGAACCTTTTAAGTATTTGTGAACATGCAGGCATAAATAATTAACAAATTAAATACCTTAGTATCTGTGTGAGACATGTGTTTGATAAACCATTCAAAACCTTTAGGTTCACCAACAACAATATAGCAGATACAAGATTTTTTGTTGAGCTTTCATATAGAGGTTGACATGACTTCTCGAGTAGAGGATTAACATCATGACTATCATCTTGGTTGTCCTCATCCATTGGAGAAAATGTGTCTTGGATCAATTTATGTATCTCATCTTCCTAATTCGAATCACTAACGTTATCTCCATCCATATCATCATTAATAACTTGATCAACAGCTTCAATATTCTCATCTCGAAGTTCATCTCCCTATAAAGTAGTATTTCTACTAGTACTTGGCAAATAACTCTCTGGAGGTCGACATTTTGGGGGCGTCGTCTATATATTTAAACAACGTAGAAAATTTAGTGTGCATAGAAAATATAAAAATCCCGATAAGAAATATTACTAAAATTCATGGCATACTGATTATTATAGAGAATACATTAAATATTGAATCCTCTTACCAAGGGACGATATTCATAACCCCCTTCAGTGTGCCCCTTCTCCCTACAATGTCTTTGGGCTGTTGTTATTAAAAGTATTTTTTTTTTGCAAGCCTCTGCAATCATAGCAAGGGCAATAACATTTTCCATCGCCCCTCGCCTCTAATACCACTCTTAATTGAGCAAGTTTTTTGTCATTTTTGTTCATTGTGACAAATCCTTGTTCTGACAAGTAATTTTCTTACCTACACCATACCAAACATTAAGTTGTCAATTATTTATATTTTAGCTACTCCTTTCGATTATGATATGTTTATTTATAGTGACCTACAATCCTCATAATTATTTCTTCTAAGACATTTTGACATGCTTTTTTTATTATTATTATCGATTAACTATTAAGATAGATATGCTACAATTATTACTATAGAGTATTGTGTACTGAATAACCATGGAAAATAATTACACACCATTTAACGAAACTGGTCAAAATTTCTCAAACTTGAATCACTCAACACCATACACTAGCCTCTAAGTTGTTTTGTAGACAAAATGTCAATCTTTGAAATTCACCACTAAAATAAGAATTCCAACCACTTGTCATCCACAATTGGGTTGGGTTGGTTTAAATTACGATGTGTTGATTTGCATATACATACAATGGTCACAATTTTATGCTAGTTATCGTGGTCACAATTTTATTTTCTAAGACACTTTGGCATGTTTTCATTTTTCATTGTCTGACTAGTAGATTTCATCATGTTATTGTAGATTTCCCCATGATTTTTTTATATTTTAGATAATGATCCTTCTTAATAGTGTATAAACAAGTTCCATCAACTACAAACTAAAGTTAATCACTACATCTAGAATTGTGTGTGATTTTAAAAAATTTAGAGAAACAACATCACATATCAGAAAAGGGTATGTGGATTTTATTGAGAAAGTTGAAACAAACATATTTTATTTATATTGGTAGACTATGGTATATAATCATAAGTTTATTTGTTAAAGGTGATTAGTCATAATCCAATAAATTTAAAGGTGGCTAACCATAAGCTAAGATGGTTGAATGTGGTTAGTTAAAAGTGATTGTTATGTGCCTAATCACGACATAGATAACATCTTTATAATAAGGTCATATGTGTACAAATGTTTTCTTTATATAATAACAACATATATACCTAACATAAGTTTAGGGTTATTGTTTATGTATCTTATTATTCCCTACTAAAGAAGGGAATATAGCAATCGATTGCAAGTCAAAACCATTTTGACTTCTGTAAATTTACAAAAAATTTAACAATGTTTTATAATGTTTTGTTTTGCATGCTTAAATAATGGAAATTCTCATACTTTGTTTTGCAAAATGTACAGACCCGATCACGGAAACCATAATATTTAGTCTTAGGTTTTGTTTTGCATGCTTAAATAATGAATGATCTCTCATACATTAATAATTATATGTAATATCAACAAGTTATCTTCTCACTAATGCCAACCTACCCATTATTTACTACAATATGTTGAGGATAGCAGAGCATTTATGAAGAAGAGGGAAATGTTATTAATATTTCTCTGGGTGAGGTGAAGATTTCAGAATAGTCTCTTCTTGAATATTTGGTAAGCTTATGCCTCTTTCATTTAAATTAGAGGCTTCCTTGAATTTTTCTTTTTACAAGTTGAAATTGCAGTTTTCTTCTTTGTTTTACTATTTTATCTTCCAAAATCATGCATTATATCTCTTTGTTTGTGGAAAACAATGTGAGTTCTATCTTAAATTTGTGAATATTATGGGAAGATCTCGTAAATATTATGGAATCCGCGTACCCTTTTCCATAGAATATACTAACTAGATCCAAAAACAAAAGACATGAAATATGGTAGTACACATATTATAATATAATATCAAGGAAAAAACAAGCTACATGAAATTTGGGCATTTCAACAAAAAATTACAACTTAAATGAGTACATCAATAAAAAAATAACATACTAACCTTGCAAGTTCAAAATCAAAGCTATGTAGATCGATAATTGGATTTGTTCAACCGGTGGGTGACGAAAAAAAAAAATAGCTCAAACAAAATCCAAGAACAGTGTCACAAGTATAGCAATTGTGTCGCAAAGTCTCTTAAAGTCATGTATATATAAATCAAATAGTCAACTAGTTGTTAACACCGACCAATGAGATAGGAAAAATTTCCGTCAGTATTGCAACGAAAGTTCATCACTATTGCGACGGAAATCCCAACTAGATTAAAGTAAGATTTTCATGGATATTGCGACGAACTTTCATGGCAATAACGATGAAAATCCTGCCCTTTTTAAAAAAGAGATGAAACTAGTGGAAGCGTGGAAAAATTCCATGGAATAATCCACCCATATGTAGTAGTGTGCATGACCCATTTACTCCAAATGTGAGTCTGATTAGTAAACCATCGTCAATGTACATCCATCAACGAACATGGCAGTGATATATAAACAACATCATAATATACCAGTCACATGTCTCATATGAACTAACATAAATATGAAAACCATAAACCATCCACTCCTTGACTCGATCCAGAGTCCAAGGAGGTCCATCAATGCCATCGACATCCTCAATCTGTCCAGAGTCCTACACACTCGGCAAAAAACCAGTCAATAACACCTGTCTATATAGATAAAATAAAATATATATCATCATATCCATAACATCATGATAGTCCATAAGTGAAATAGTCAATCATATATTGAATTGGATCACTTGCACGCAAGTGTCCTCAAAGAATAATTCCAATCAGGTCTGTGCAAGAGAGGGATGTTACATACACCCCCTCTTGTTTTAAACTTCATCCCAAAGTTTCATAGTATAAATGTGCAGATATAAAGTATCTCACAATGTCTAAGTGTCTAGATATCAAAGCAAAAAATGGAAATTGTTGTCGCATATCATATGTGTCCTCTCAGGTAGTCGATTACGGACTATGATTGTCCCACTGGACCTTGACCTAATCACTAGTTCAATGTCATAGCTATCGAATGCAGTGGTCCAAAAATAAAATTAGCTCCATGTTACAGGAAAATCCCCCCATGGACAGGTGAACCTCCTCTTAAATACTAGACCCCTATAAACAAGACAGAAAGGTGCTAATGTTGGACACTGACATTCCTTCTAACAAAGCTAAACTAGTCAAGGAAGAAGAAGAAAGGAGTATAAGTACCTTTAATGATGTTTCTCCTTGCTTGATCCAGGTTGATATTGATCTCCAAGATCTTCAGAAGGTCCTGCAATAAAATAGGCAACAACGACAAAACATACTTCCTATTCTACCATGATTAGCTTCAAAATAGATCTATCAAAAGAAACAAGTTCATGAAACATACAAAAAATTGAAGGAAAAAATCCAAACACACACACACACACACACACACACACACACACATATATATATATGAATGAAAACAAAGCAAAGTGCTTACAACTATAGATGTAGATGCAGCAGTCTCTCCAAGCTCTCTTTGTCCAAACCCTTGGTCAAAAGTTCCACGATCAAAATGGATATACTTTCACTGATTATTATCCCTTATGATATCATAAGTTTGATGCCTTCAATGTCTCTCCCTTTCACCATGAGGAGGACTCCTTATATAAGCTTTGAGAGGCCCAACCACCTTAGAGATTCTTGGGATAGGTTGAGAATATTTATCCATCAGTTATGGATCCTCCCTAAGATACAGCCTTGCTATAGTGGGGAAACCCCCCTACGGACTACACTAGGGTTCTTAAGTGTAGGCAGAGCTAACCATCTAAAGTATCATACTTTTAACCACTATCTCGACAACACCCCACATTCATATATAAAGTACAAAGTATATGGATCTGGTAGTCTTACCTTGAACTACATGCTCGGTGTCGATCCCAATGTGTTCGGTTGCTTCTCGACTGAAAATATCCTCCCAAGACTGACCTGCATTCACCAAAAGACAAACAAGAAACTGCTAACAAGCATTCTATATATGGATTAATGGGTTAGATGTCATAACAAAATGTAAACCATACATAAAGTACTTCTTTATATTAATCCCATAATGTCACTTACAAAATGAGATCGACGACTTCTCCTCAAACCTGATCTTAGGCTCCTCTTCACCAAGCTCCGACTGCTTCCACATATCCTTCTTCTCTCACACTTCTCTCTAGAGAATAGGCATAGTTTTATGGATGAGGGAAAAGGGAAAGAATGGGGAATTCTGGCTCAAACTCACAATGTGGCTACAAATTCTTAGGGAAGGGGGAATTAGGAAATGGGCAGAGTTTCACTGCTTTCATTCTTCTCTCTAGAATGGGACCCAAGCACCTTCTTTTATATGCCAAAAATATATTTATTCGGTTGGGTGATGGGCTATGGGTGGTCAATTGGTTAGGAAACTACCCAAAAGCCTGTATTCCCTTGCAACTTTCTATTTTTTGCACCTTTTGTGGGTATACGTGGGTTGTAATGGTGTATCTAGCATACGTACATGGGTAGTAGTGATGCTTCTAGCATACATATGTGGGCAGTAGTGGTGCAAGGCATGCACATCTTAAAAAAATTGGTTTTTAAGAAAAGTTATTCAGTATTCATTTGGAAAAAATAGTAAGTAAGATGGCCTGTTGCTAAGTATGCATGTTTGGTGCAAATTATGCTTATAACAAGCCTTGACATTAGATTCGAATCAAAATGAATTCAGATATAAGGGGGATCTTCCCCTGATTTCCTCAACAACACAACGCTCCCCTAGAATGGTGCACATAGTGTTGCAACACTCTCCCAAAGGAAGGCAAGGAGTGCTAACGCTCCCTGCTGGTGGTTAGGGGAGTGCTGCCCTTCAAAAATGATTTTCAAGTGGTATTTCTCAAGGAAAAAGCTTTGTACTCTTTGTCAAATGACATATCATTCTTTTAACCAGCCTCTGAGGATGTGTCAAGTGTTCTTGTGATGTCGTTCGAGATACAACATAGGAAAAATGACAGTATGATATTTGCGACACTTGTGATGTTTGTGACATTTGTAGCCAAAGTGTGTCACTTGAGAAAATTGCAATGATGATAGTAGGTCTTCATTGAAGTGAGTAATTTTGATGTGTAACAGATTGCCCCCCAAAGTGCGAAGTTAGAAGACAGAAACTACTGACTGAAGTACTTTGTAGACTTTTTCAAGAAAGGGCATAGACTTAAAGAGCCTAGTAGAAGCTGCATACAACCATCAGACAAATGTTATGATATGTTTCAAACCCAAGGAAAGCATACCTATGCTTGAGTGATAAAGAATTTCAAGGTATGGCCGCCATAAGATACACTGTGAATCCATAATTATATTAATAAAGGGATATAGACACCAAAGATACAATGTGGATCTATACTTCCATCACATGAACTGATCGTAGCCATGAAAAATACACAGTGGAGCTATGAGATGACAAGACATACCCACGGACCAATACAAAGTGGATCTATGAGATAGTATATGTATCAATATTCTCAAAATAAACTCTGTTGCAACCTGGGAAAAGTATATATTAAAGTGATCACTCAACCCAGGGTCTTCTTACCAATCCTGATGCAATACAAATATAACCATGTGAATAGATGTCCTAATGTCGAAAATGGTAGAAACCACTTGATTACCATTCAATGAGGTAAACCGTTAACAAGTGCAAGGGAAATCACCATTGTTGTCAATGATTCCCAAGGTACCCTAGTACATTCTAATGAATGTGAATATATGAGATGAATTCAAACATTCATGGAATCATCCGATTAGAGGTAAATGATGTAAGCCTATTGTTGAAAGTGAGGAGGCCTGCCATTGAGACATGCAGGTCCCAAGGTACTAAATGGTTTCTAGGTCTACTTCTCGGATAATGTGTTGAAGTCGACAGGAACAGACTCATCGAAGGAGGGCCTTGATGTATCCCCCATTAATGACATGAAACTGACATAAATATATAAGGTGATGAATCAGATGAGAACGGAATGACATGGGTGTTGAAACAGGAAATTTGTGATGGTTGACTCTCGAGCTAGATACTTCCCTTGAACACTGAGGCACAACAACAGAAACATGACATGGAACAAAACATGATGATGTTGTGGATACTGTGACTTTCATCGAGTGACACAAAGGAGTAAAGAAACTCAGAGGATTGGTTCAATGTAGAGGTTTAGCAGATTAAAATTTATGTAAAGACAAAGTGTCATGTTCAAGGGTGACCATAAGAGTGACCTGTGATGTTTTCAAAAACTGTTTGGCTTACTTCCTTCAAAATTTTCCTCCATCTAGATAAACGTGTACCTCTTTTTTAATTTAACGAGATCGAGGATGGTAACACATGCTCGATATAACTCACCTTCGGTAAGTCCCTCTTCCTTTGTTTAATGAACTCGAAGAAGTAAGGGTTCGGTCCCATATGGGCTCTTCAATGTACGATTCTTTTAACGAGTCCAGAGAAGGTAAACTTAATGATTTTTCATGTTTAGAGAGTCTGAAAAGAGCTTAAACACGACTCCAAGGTTGTCCTTTTTCGTAATGTTAGTCTCGCGAGGCCGAAAAAGAGATAAATTAACACTCAAAAGATGTCCTTTCAAACCTTTTAATGAGTGGGAAAGGAAGCAAGATGACTCGACAATCTTTTCATGTTTAGAGAGTCTGAAAAGAGCTTAAAGACGACTGCAGGGGTTCCTTTTTCGTGTATCCATGCGAGTCCAAAAAAGAGATAAAATTTTACTAGATTACATTCTCATGTTTTTTCGAGCGTGAGAAGGAACTAAGACCATGCTTGTTAATGCGACAAGATAAAAATTGAACAAAATTGCTTCGAAGCCTGCCAATAATGATAAACCTGCATAGCAGGGTATTAATAATATCTCCAAAATGATTTACAAAACCCAAAATAGCTATGGTTTTAGTAAAAAATGAAATCCATAATAGTAATATAGGGTAAAAAATGTCTTTTACCAACTCATTTTGTGCCAAAACTTTTGGTAGTGGAGAAATTGACTTTGGAGGGAGATTCTTGGAGTCATGGTTGTTGGAGCTATAGTTAGCCATTTCTTCTTCCATCCGGATTAGATTGGTACTCTACATATTCCAAACATTTTGCATGGTTTAAAATTTATTTTTAGGTAATTTTTTTCTTTAAATCTGATGCCCTGGAGGCCCCCAAGTGCTAAAGAGGATCGACACTCCCATAAAGGGCTAGGGGGAGCACTATTCGAAATTTCAATGATCTGGTGAGCCTATTGGTAGTGAGATAGCACTTTTATGAGCTTATTGGTGGGGCGCTAGTGCTCTGATCAAAGAATAAAGGGGGCATTGGCATGACAAACAAAAATAAAGTGATTTTAAAGTTTAATTTACCAAAAAAATTATTATTGTAACATGACTAATGGTATTATGTTGATGATGGTTGCAGGTTATACTTGAAAAAAGTTATGATTGAGTGGAAAGAGCATGAGCTTGAGCTCAACGATGTGGATTCTTTGCAAAACCATCAATCAAGAGTCGCATCGAGAAATTGTGGTCTCCTCAAGTTTTTTAAGATGCAGAAGATGAAGAAAGAAGTTCACCTTCTTGAGTACATGATCGGGTTACGAAACACTATTCAACAGGGATTCCAAATTGAGACACAATTGCTTACCATTGAGCTAGAGGATGTTTATTTCATGATTGACCTCACAAAGAGAGGGGTGCCTATTATCTTATCTAGACAGAGGGCACTTCCAATGCATGTAGAAGAATATCTGTCAAATCATTGCATTCCAGGATCGAGATTGGTGGGAGGTAGGATTGCGATAAAAGATGTTAGGGATCTACCTCTTTGATCTATTTTGTTTTCCATCATGAGTTTTGAAGGTAGTACCAGCACAGACTTGGCTTTGAGATCGCAAATGGATTATGCTTTATAGTATATGGAGCCAACTTTATTGAACTGGAGTGCAACATTCCTTCAAAATGTGAAGGAGCAGATTTTGAGATGCAGAATGGGGCAGCAGAAGGAGTTTGGATACGGTTTGTTCCTAGTTTTGTTCTTCCTAGAGTGGATTCCACATATGCAACCACAGATTTCACTAGCACTATGAATGGTGGGTGAACCATGCATGGAGCGCTAGACGAGTCTATCTTCGAGGCTGTGGATGGAGTCATAGTTCATATTTGCAGGTGACTTATTTTCTTGGCTAATACGCCAAATGATCGTCATAGAGGAATTCCCACATGCCGGAGTGGATTTCTGGGGTAGCATGGACCTGGTTCTTCCATATGGAATGGACTGGGACACGTCAGGTAAGAAACCAAAAAATCTTCTCAAGTGTTTTTTTTAATTTTAAAATTTATATTATTTTTATGTGTACTTAGAAGAGATTTTAACATATGTATTGTTTCATCATCCAGATAGAGGAAAAACACGTCCAACGAATATGTAGACACTGGGGTGTCGTGCATATGCTCGGATAGCAGCAGAGAATGAGGTAGAGGGAGGGGGTCTTTGGGAGGTTGAGAGAAACCTTCGTGGTCTCACAATGGGTGTCCCTCCTCTTAGGAGGGGAAATGTGCCCTTGCATATACAGAGACATACAATGGGAGTCCCCCAGATACTAAACTCCCAACTGAGATGAGTATCCTATGTAGTAGTGTGATGCTTAGAGCACAATGTGATGTAGGAGGATTAGGACCTTCCAAAGGTTTTCATATGGTCTGTATGACAATGTTATGGGCATGAGGACCCAAAATTTTTCCCTTCTATGTACTTTTTGATGTAATCAAACATTTTCTATCATGCAGTATATATATATACATATCCGAGTTTTTGTAGTGCCAAATGATGTTTGCAAAAAATGATGTCTTTATGGGATGCATTTAATTTACATGTGATGTATTTTATATGTTTTATTTCCTTTAGGAAAAATCATCTATGCGCAAGATATTGATCCATGATATAATTTTCAAGTGAATCTGAAGTTGTATTAAGTCCTCTTGGTATGTGTCTGTATTCGATAAATTGAAACATCCTTTCAAGATGACGAATTCATAGGTGGATACACAATAGAATAGGATTGTGAATGGCATAGATCCGATTAAGTTGACAGACCACAAGTTAAGAGTCTAGATTAATAATCATGCGAGATATACTTAGGGAGGGGGCTTCGGTTAAAAGTCCGATGACATCATTATATTCTGCCATGTTGTTAGTTGTCAATCCTAAGAAAATACCTATTGAACTCACTAACTCATTAGAGTGGTAAATGACCCAAGTTGCAGAAGAAATATTATGGGTTTGTTGACTAGCACCATCTGCAAACCCAACAAAGATAGGAAAGGAAAATGTCGTATGTGCAAACAATCACAAGACAAAGTATAAGCGGCTAAGACAAAACTCGTGCATGCAAGAGAAAAAGACACACCAAAAATAAAATACAATAGTGTACAAAGCATGCATGCTAGATGTTTTATGCATAGTACTTTTTAAGGTAAAGCTTGTTTTGGGGCTCACCCAGGGAGATTCCATCATAGTCAACTAGCTCATAGGTGCCTCTATGTAAAACAAATTTTACGATGTAAGGACCATACCACAGAGGTTCTAACTTGCCTTTCCCTAACTTATCATGAGCCTGGTCAGAAACGAGGACTAGGTTGCCTTCTACAAAAGTACGAGGGTGGATGGACTTGTCATATTGATTCTTTATTCTCTTTTGATACGTCTCACTAACAAGAGCATCATCATGACATGTTTCATCCAACTTAGTCAGATGTAGGAAGCATTCTTATTCAATAGACGTGTGAGGCAAGAATTCTACTTTGAGTTCCAATGAGGGAATTTGCACTCGATTGGTAAAACAACTTCTATGCCATATACTAACTGGAAAGGAGTGAATCTAGTAGCAGTTTTCACTAAGGTGTGGTAAGCCTAGAGAGGGGAGAAACGTTGAAAGTGACAAGATGGTGTTTTTTCCCCTACCATATGTTGAATCATGGTTTTAAGGACTTTGTTAATAGCTTCAACTTGTTCAATTTCTTGAGGATAGTAAGGGGATGAGTTCTCATGGAGAAACCCCAACCTGGCATGTAACTCACTCATCATCTGGTTTTGAAAATGTGAACCGTGATCAGTGAAAATGGCTTGTGGAACACCAAAGCGAGTGATGGTGTGGTTAAAAAAGAAGAGAGTTGCAGTATGACCATCATTCATAAAGGTAGGCATATCCTCATCCCATTTTCTAAAGTAATCAATGGTAACGATGATATAACCGTGCCCCTCGTTACACTACATGAAATCAATGCTCCATTTTGCAAAGGGGTCAATGGTGACAACATGATGTAGCGGAGATGGTTGGGTTCATTCCTTTTTATGAAAAACATGGCAAGGTGGGAATATTTTGATAGCCTCAATACAATCTTTGAAGATAGAGGGCCAAAAGTAACTGGCACGTAAAATGTTCTGAGATGTAGCCATCTAAGAAAGGTGACCACCAGATGCTCTAAGGTGACAGTCATTAAGAATGCGTTCAACCTTTCATGAGCTAAACAACATCGTATAATAGTGTCAATACCATGGCAATACAAAGGATCATCGATGATAAGGTAGCATCGAGAATGGTGACGAATGCGACGACGTTCTTCATGACAGATATCGGGCTAAAAACGTAGGGTATGGAGATAAAGAAGGATGTCTCCATACCATGGATCGGATGTGGTAATGAGGAATAGAGATTCATCGGGGAGAGAATCTCTAGGATTAGTATATTCATCAACATGGGGAAGATCGCAGATAAGCTCTGTAAACACCAAGTATTTTTTGTCTTTGGACTTGGCAAACTTGAGATCAAATTCCTTAATAACAATGATCCACTTGGAATATTTTTCCCCAAGTACTTGTTGTGTCAGAATATGATACATGTGGTTAGAGTCCGCAATAACCATGGTAGTACGTAGCAATATGGAATGGTGAAACGTATGGACAACAACGACAGTTGCGAAAGCCAACTTCTCAACATGTGAATATCGGAATTATCGACCAGATAGAATTTTTCTCAGTTAGTATATCACACGTTCATCACCATTAGGGTCCTCTTGAACTAACACCATAGCAATAGTGGAAGTAGAGGCCACTAATTAAGGGATATAGTCCTGTGTATAATTCAGAGGATGTAGCAGAGGTGTATTGGTTAGTGCATGCTTTAGAGCATCAAAGGATCATTGAGTAGTGTCATCCCAGATGAAATGAGTGTCTTTCTGCAACAATCACATAAATCCTTTGGTAATATCAACGCAGTTACAAATGAAACGATGAAGAAAGTTTGCTTTCCCCTGCAAACTTTGGAGTTGCCTCAAATTGTTAGGTGGAGGTAAAGAAAGAATAAATTTAATCTTTAAGGGATCCACCTGAATCCCATCTTTGGAGACAATGGAATTGAGGATTTGACTTGATTCGAAAGAAAAGATACACTTTTGTGGTTTCAAACGAATATGATAGAACCGACACAGAAGAAAAATATCTTGTAGATAACCAATATGGTCTGATCGACTGGATGAATGGGCAGGTAAATCATCGTAGTAAGGTTCTACAATATGTTTGATATCGTGGAAAGCATATGACATAGCCTGCTAGAATGTAGAACTAGAATTTTTGAGACCAAATGGCATTTTTTGATAGGTGAAAGTTCCCCACGGGAAGATGAAGGTTGTCTTGTGCTGATCAGTGTGTAAAATGTCAATCTGGTTGTATCTTGAGAATCCATCCAAGAAAGAGAAAATCATGCTGCCAGTGCAACTATCAATGATTTGGTCAATGAAGGGTGTGGGATAGTTTTCTTTTGGACAAGCCTTGTTAAGATCCCTATAAATAAAACATAAATGAATGATCCCTTGTTTCTTAGCAACTGGAACAATGTTAGAAACCCATTCCATCAAGGGGACAACATAAATGAATCCAAATTTCAATAGTTTCTCAACTTTTTCCTTTATGGCCACGGTTTTCTTGGGATGTACCGGGCGGAGTTTCAGTCAAATAGGTTTAACACCTGGGTAAGTTTTAATTTCATGCACAAGGATCGAAGGATCGATCCCTGTCATTTCCTCATAGCTCCAAGAAAAGACATTGCACAATTATTTGAATAAAGTGGTATAAGAAACCACTTCCTTGGGCAAACAATTAGCACATAGATTAATATTTTCCATGACACCTTCCTTGATCGAAATATAAATAATGATAGTAGAATAAATATTGCCTAAATTCCCCTCAGAAATAGTATCATGCATAAGTATAGGATATTGTGGAGAATCAACAACATTGGGGGGGAATATAGAGTGTATATATCTTCCTGAATTTCTTCGTGAGGTGGAAGAAAAGAAGATCGATGATGGTTATCATCCCAAGGTACTTTGTCAATGCTAAGCATTTCCATAATGCATTCGTATGAAGGAAAAATATGAGAAATGTAGTCAAAAGCAGAAGATAAGGAATTCAACCACGAAGGCATCGAGTAGGTGTCGGGTGCCAATAGATGTTGGTCATCCGAGGAGGGAGAGGTCGATTGAATAGCAGCGTATGAAGCCTCAGCTAGACTAAGTGGCATGGTGTCACCTAGTGCATCGAACTCTAAAGGACTAGGTACAATCCAAGGATCAGATGATTCCAAGGACCGATAGGCCATAGTCAAAATCATCTTGATTGTGGCAATATGATGTGTTGTAGGAGGAAGTGGTGCAGGGAAGGTACCCATAAGGCTATATTCTTTTAAAAATGCTACACCAACACTTTCATATGTGATCTTGTGATATCCAAATAAAGGAATATTGTTGGTAGCGGGAGTGCGAGTATCAAATGTATAGTAATGTAATTGGTCAATAGTGACAATTTTACCTTGATTGTGAAATTATACACATCAAAACATTGATGAAGCGACAACATTCATTTCATAAAACCAACTTCTTCCTAGTAACAAGTTGTAATCGAGAGGAGAATCAACCACCTCGACGTCAACGGAGATGACTTTTCTACCCAACTGAACAGCTAAGGAATGCAAGATTCCATGACGATGAAAACCTCACCCATCGAATGCACGTAACATCTTAGGGGATTTTTTAAGTATAGGTGATTTTAAACCTTTCCAGTAGGCTAACGACATGACACAAGTAGAAGCTCCCTCATAAAAGATAGTGCGGTGAATGTGTTGATTATGTCTAACAACATCGATCTGAAAAGAGAGTTGATGAGAAAGTTGTGACTTAAAATTTTCCGGGTTAAACATGATTTTATTAGATGAGTCATGATCAAAGGCACCAATGGAATCCAAGAGAGTGCTATGTTGACTTGGGTAGTGTTGTAGAACTTCTAGTGTATACATAACACACGGTGCTTGGGCCAAATATTCAACAATGTTGTATTTTTGGGCGGCTCATGAACTAGTATTGAAACTATATTTATGGATGGTTCTCTTGGGAGGGCGTAGTATAGAGTCAAAAGTAGGCTTCTCTATCTGTATTGACCCAGAGGAAGGACTAACAGAAGGAGAACTAATAGTTGCGGGAGATGGATCCAGTGAAGAACCGTTAGAGACCTTTTCTTTGTCAGGTTTTGTTGGCATGTCATAAGTCATAGAGTGAGTAGTTAAATAAATTCCACTAAAAATATAAACGTGAGAACTCATCGAGGCTTCATCAGTAGGAGGGTGGTTGGAATTGCCCCATAGAGAGGGGGTTTGAGCAACCATCGATTGTTTCTAAGGAAAAGGCTATGTAAGCATGGCGGGTGGGAATTTCCCTTGAAAAGTTTTTCCACTTCATTGCGATGTGGAAAATCTCGAGTGTAGTGATCATCACCACAAATAAGACATGGGAATTTTGGATTCCACTATGGTTTATTTTCGGTAGCAAGTGGTGGAGTTTGAGTTTTTGGTTGTTCATTAGTGTTATTCTTCTTGGGTTTCTTCTTTGTCTTCTTCTTACCTCCATACTAATGTGAAGGGGCAGATTGAACTGCATTCACCTCAGACACTTTAGTTGGAAGGGAGGTAGAAGAGAGTGAGGTCGAACTGAGAGAGGGTGCCAAAGTAGATCGATTTACAATTCCAGTGGACTATGAAGTAGATTGGGTTTTAATGGTGTCGATAACGCCATCCACATGCAATGAGGAAGAAGGTTTGGATGGATCGATAATGGCACAGGTAGAATTTGGAATCAACTCATACAAAGTACCAAATTGTGAATAAACCAAATCTAAGTACTGAGCCCGGGAAATGGCTTCTTCCTCGGTGACTACACTACCCATAGAGACGTCATGAGCAATTGGGGGTAAAAGGGATTTTGTAAACCATTACGCCAATAACTGGTCAAGAATGATTTCTTTGATCAACCTTCGTCGTCATCTCCACTCATGAATTTGATCAGAGATATACACAGAGTTGGTTTGACGAAGAGAATTCAAGAGTTCGGTACCCATATCATAACAAATAGGTAGTTGAAAGTGCGTGAGAAAGGACATGACAAGGGAGTTTAAATCTTGGAAAGAACCATGTGGAAGTTCAATATACCACTTGGCTATTGAGCCCATAATTGTTCACTGGAAAAGACGTAAACGTATAGAATTTTCCATTAAGGAGTTTGATGAGCACCATAAATGGAAAGTCATCACATGGTTATTTGGGTCTTTTCTGGGTTTACCGTCAAACTTTCGAATACTAGAAGGTAATTTAGCAAGAATCACTGTCCAAAAGGAGAATGTAGTATAGGATCGTTGGTCAACCGAGACAAGTCTGGGAGATCTAGAGTTGCAAGGAAAGGTAATTGGTGGTTAACTTGAGGGTGATATTAGTGTGCCATAGGGATACCAATAGGACCATAAAATGGGTGGGATGGATAATTGTATCTAGTAGGTCCCCCTATATACGTTTGTTGTTGACCAGGATAAATATGATTCGATGATGGTTGAGAAGCATTTGCAAGTGGAGGATAACCCGATGGATTCTGAGGATTGTAAGTCAGATGATTTGTTTGCCCATAACGGGGGTAAACATTTTGTTCATGAGGAGGATACACATTAGTCTCGTGGGAAAGATAAGGTTGTTGTTGTCCTTGAGGATGTTGTCCATAAGATAATTGTGGTTTCCAAGGAAAGGAATGTTCCAAAGATTTTGTGTTGCAGGTGAATTATGTCCATACAATTGGTGGTGGACTCCAGCCTGAGGTTTCCCCCCAAATTGAGGTTGTGTCCCGATTTGAGGTTGACACCAAAATGGAGGTTGCCCCCCAGCGTGAGGTTGAGTGCCAAAGGAATCTAGAAATTAGAAGTGAATGAATGACCGGTGCCTCCAATTGCATTAGATCCACCAAGACCAACTCCTCTAAATAAAGGTGTAGGTATATAACCAACAACGACGTTATATCCAGGAGGAAAAAAAAGTCCAAAAACTTCGGGTGTAGCCTGAGAAGTGTTAGCAATGGAAGGATTTAGAGCTCTGTACCCAGGGGGAAGTGATGGATTTGGTATAAGTGGTGTTCCAATTAGAGCTTGGAGCGATGTCACATTACTGATAGAAATAGTAGAATGTGCCATCTGGATAGTAGGCTTCGAGTGAGAACCAATCAACAATTGGTATGCAATGGTGATGACATTATTGGTTGTACCAGTAAAGTGGTCTAAAGGTACCATGTAACTAACATACCTCTCAGGCACTTGTGATTCCATAGGTCGATCGAGACTCGCTCCTAGGTTACCATACAGATCATGTACTGTTAAAGGGATGGAACCAAAACTAGAGGTTCCAATACTATGAGCTGGGGTCCTAAATGATTCACTTTGGAAAAGTGGATCCTCTACTCCAGATCTACGTTAGGTCTGGTGGGTACTTCAATATCATCAATAAAAACAATTTTTCTAGATGAGTTCATCTGAAGCATACGTGGATCTCGTCTAATACTCAAAGTTGAGTTGATGGGAATTTGAAAAGCTTCCAAATAATCAGAAACAATTCAGAATTGTTCCAAAAGGTGTGTGCTTCCAACCTCAGAACCTAGTTCGTTATGAGCCTCAGGAGGGCCTTCTAAAGAGTTGGGAAACAAAGGTAGATAACCCTCTGAATATTCTAGGGGTAGAAATTGCATCCTAAGTCAACGAAGGAGGCTGATTTTGCTTGAGCTAAGTAACGAATGGAAAAATAAATCTATGGCTGACCAATTGAAAATAAACAACATACACTAATAAATCTAGGAATCAAACTAAGAAAACAAAACCTTTTCTCGATGACTGTACTAGTTGGTGATGAAATCCAACATCGTGTGATCAAGTCAAGAAGGGGCTATGATACGAGCGGGTGGAACAGTTACAATGGTGACCTACTTAACGGACTTATGCCTTGGTGCAAGATTCCACACAGTAATAGTGGATTTACCCTCCAAGGAGCTCGAGTGAGCTTGACAACCGTCTATTCCAGGTAAAGTGAAGACTTCCCTTCACTGTCACCTCATGTAAAGACACTAAATATTATGGATACTAAGGACACCAATTCGCAGTCGGTCCTTGTGCAAGTACAGTTGACAGTATAGTCCGAACGTATGGGGAGGATAACAAGTCTGAAATCCTTTGAGAGAACTAAGGACAAGTGGAATGGTAGAAATACAAAGGACCCCAAACGGATTCAGAATTCACGAAGCATCGAGACCAAATGAAGACAGTTTAACCTCAAGAAGAACCCCTAATATATGATCTCACTACTATGAATGGTTGAACAACAGAGGGATAATCTCCGTACTCTCCCGAATGTGACCTCGTGCGTAACCCCTGTGTTAG
This sequence comes from Picea sitchensis, assembly GCA_010110895.2. Lineage (NCBI taxonomy): Eukaryota > Viridiplantae > Streptophyta > Pinopsida > Pinales > Pinaceae > Picea > Picea sitchensis. Next base: position 7,715 of record SNQJ01S0091968.1, on the reverse strand, counting down.
AGGGGGATCCCAGAAAGATTATAAAAAAAATGGATTTTCTCTCCCTATCGCAAGATGATAATGTTTGTTTTGAGTGATTTGGAGAGTTGTACTGACAACCTAATCAAAAGCGCTAATCCTAGTCTAATTTTGGTGGAAGATTCTAAAAAAAAAATGTTCTAGATCAATTTTAATTAGCATTGATTTTTGTGGCCATTCTTTACTCAGAGGTGTATGAGACTGAAACTGATGATATTATGACTCAATTCCCAAAAAATGCATAAGAAATGATAAGCATTATTTTCTTTCAATGAATGTCTACTTAAGGGGAGGAGAAGTAATTTTCCTTTCATTGTCAAACACTAAGATGTAGTAACCTCATGCAATCGTTCTCAATCAAGAATCCAACATAATGTAAAATATTCAGAAAATGGTTCTAATATCAAAAAACCAATCATGAAAATGTATCCTTTTGTTTAAATGTGAATAATAATCAGCTTGATGTAAAGATTCCTATGTCAATTAGACTTCAAGATCTGTGATATTTAAGCAATCAGAAGAAAACTTCACATAAAAAAAAAGACACTCTCACTATGATCAAGAAAGAAGCAAAAAGTTAAACCAAACTTGCAAAAAGAAAACCAAAAACTCAAACAGAAGGAATTTCTTAGGAGAAATGACCTCAAAGATCAAATGGAACCATACATAGATCTTTGAATTTCCTTACAACAACTTTCAGACAATCAGATAAATGAGAAAGAAGTAGATCGACTCCAAATATCAAAGAAGAAGAGTGACTCAAAGAAAGGAAGAGAGATGTCAAAAATCCAAACAAAACATCATAAAATTCTTAGAAATCAAAAGGTTGGAGGGCAAACCAAAGACACATTGAGATAGTAACAGTCTTGAGCAGATGAATCAGTAAAAATTACACTCAGAGATGGATTACCAAAGATTTTTTCAGTAGAAAAAGACCAACTCTCTGGTGTCAAGGGAACCATAGAGTTGCATCGCTCTGTGGGAGCCTACAAAGGAGCACTAACGCTCTGGATGTAAAGGCAGGGGAGCACTAGCTTCTGAGAAAAAAAGAATTTTTCTTAGAAATAAAAAAACTCAAGAAAAATATGAAATTCAGTGTGTATGGGATGAATCCAAAAACCAGCAAGACATATAAGAACCAAAAAAATATAGTGAACAGGATCTAAAGGTGAGAAAAGGCCAAAAAGAAGACCAAGGAAGGAAACCAAAACTGAAATCTTTGGTCCCCATTGGAGTTGCCAATTTCTGTTACAGGAAAATCCCTTTGTGGATAATTGAACTTCCTCTTGGATCCTAGAACCCTATAACCAAGACAGAAAGGTGATAATGTTGGACACTGACATTCCTTCTAATGAAGCTAAACTAGTCAAGGAAGAAGAATAAAGGAGTATAAGTACCTTTAACGACGTTTTTCCTTGCTCGATCCCGACTGATATTGATCCCCAGGCTCTTTAAAAGGTCCTGCAATCCAATGAGCAACAACGAAAAAACATACTTCCTATTCTACCATGATTAGCTTCAAAATAGATCTATCAAAATAAATAAGTTCATGAAACATACACAAACTTGAAGGAAACAGGCCAAGCACACACACACACACACACATATATATATTAATGAAAACAAATAAAAGTTCTTACAAATGTAGATGCAGATGTAGAAGCCTCGCTAAGCTCTCTTTGTCAAAACCTTTGCTCAAAATTTCCATGATCAGAATGACTATACTTTCACTGATTATTCTCCCTTATGAGATCATAAGTTTGATCCTTCAATGTCTCTCCCTTTCACCATGAGGAGGCCTCCTTATATAGGCTTTGAGAGGCCCAACCACCTTAGAGATTCTTGGGATAGTTTGAGGATCTTTATCCATGATTTTTGGATCCCCCCTAAGATCCAGCCTTGACCTCAGATTCAAATCGAAATGATCTCATAGATAAGGGGGATCTTCCCCTTATTTCCTCAACAACACAACACTCCCCTAGAATGGTGGAAAAAGTGTTGCAACGCTCCCCCAGAGGAAGGAAAGGAGCGCTAGCGCTCCCTGCTAGTGGTTAGGGGAGCGCCGCCCTTCAAAAATGATTTTCAAGTGGTATTTCTCAAGGAAAAATCTTTTTACTCTTCGTCAAATGACATGTCCTTCTTTTAACCAGTCTCTGAGGATATCTCAAGTGTTCTTGTGATTTCGTTCGAGATACGACATAGGAAAAATGACAGTATGATATTTGTGACACTTGTGATGTTTCTAACATTTGTACCCAAAGTGCAACACTTGAGACACTTGCAATGACGACAGTAGGTCATCATTGAAGTGAGTAATTTTGATGTGTAACACCCCACCGTGAGTGCACCCTCACTCGACATTGGCAATGAAATCAAGTCAATCACAAGTGTAGGATCACTAACATAAACTCACAATAGATACCAGAAAAAAAATATCGTACGTACACCTACAAGAATGAGGCAAGGCCAGTTGGTAGGCCACGGGTCCCTTCCTTTCCACCTTCCTCTCCACAACTTTGAAATGCCCCATAACCAAGGAGAGGGTTATGACCTATTTCAAATGAAATTGGACTCTGGTAAGTTTTCATACAAAATAAAAACGCGGTCATCAACTTCATAGTTGTGATCAATGTGATGCACATCAACACAACCTTTATGTTGATATTTCACTTCCTTAGTCCTTATTTCTTATCGCTTTTAATTATTCTTCCATTTATTGGATCACTTTTGGTCCTACCAGGACCCCATCCTTGAGTCTATCCCAACACAAGGGCATCCGATACGGTCTCCCATAGATAAATGTGATGGTGTCATCTAAACAGTACCTTGTTGGTTGTTGTCACCTGCAAACTCGACCAGCGACGAGAACTATTCCCAAAATTTATGTCAGTCCAATACACACATATGCAACACAACCTTCCAAACTTGGTTTGTTCCTTTAGTTATCATGTCTATCTCAAGGACATGTTGTACTAAAGTTCAGTGGTTTTCCCAAGGCCTCTTGGGAAACTCATCCAAAACGTCTTGCAAACATCAATTCCCTTATCAGATATGATTCTTTTGGTACATTTGGCAGTCTCAAAATATTGTTGATATAAAATATAACTATACCTGGAACCTATTGCATCGTAGGCATAGGGACAAAGGTGCGCACTCTTCGTCAGAGTGTCAACTATAACAAAAATATAGTCCTTCCTCCTTGTTGTTAATGACAATACCAACAATAAATTCCATCAAAATGACGTCCCATTTCGATTTTGGAAAAGCGTGTGGTTGTAGTAATAATTTCAGATGTCTACATTCATCCTTCACTCACCGACATCCTAGACACCTCGTCATGTAGATAACCATGTCTTCCTTCATCCCTACTAGATGAATGAGGGATTAAGGTTTGCCCCCATCTTCATGACTACAAGATGAGCCATGTACATTGCTCTATGATATTTGTTTCAAGATCAAACCTCTTAATTTGTCATTGGGCTGTAAGTAAATCAGGTCATTATATCTTATTAATCCATCTTTTTCCACCTTAAATCCCTCAAATTCAGGTACCCACAAGGTGTTTTGTTCAACAAAATCCTTCACCTCTTGAGGCCAGTCATTGTTGCACTATAAATTTAGAATCCCTTCACATACATTCGTCTTAAAGAGGTATCACCAAAAATATGTGTCGTCTCCATCTCATCATATCAGCTACTCTATTCATTTTTCCCTTTATGTAGATAATCTCTAAATCATACGCGTTAATCAATTCTAACCAACGCCTTTCATCGCATGTTCAATTCGCTTTGCATAAAAATGCATTTTAAACCACTGTGGTCCATTTTTAGTTCAAATTTTTGTCCAAACAGAAAGTGTCTCCACACTCTCAGGGCATACACAATGGCTAACAACTCCAAATCGTGTGTCGCATATTTCTCCTCGTGCCTTCTTATATTCCTTGAGGTGTAAGTGATCACTTGACCGTCTTGCATCAAGATTTTTCCTAAGCCTTCCTTGGATGCATCAGTGCACACCAAGAAGTTCTTGTCCAAGTTAGGTACTTTTAGTATCGACACTGTCGACAATAGCTCCTTGACCCTCCGAAAGTATTCTTTGCATTTATCGGTCCACATAATATTCTTGTTTTATTTCTGCAAATCCGTAATCGAGTTTTCTATGTTCAAATCCTTCGACGAATCATCGATAATATCCCGCTAAACACATGAAGCTAGGCATTTCAGTGAAATTCATCGGTGCAGGCCACTCCAAAATTGATCCAGGTGGATATCAGTGGCCAACCACCTTTTTCGACTGGCTCAAAACAATTTTCTGGCAAATTTGGCAATTTACTATTTTTAGCAGTTTTTAACTTCTAGGGCCATTTTGAGGGCCCAGATGAAGGTTTTTCAAGATCGAATTTCTAAAGGTTTTTTGAGATCAATGGAATAATATATCCCTCAAAATGAATCTCCTCGACGATACCTTTCCAACGAGCTATCATATGCCTAAAATGGAGATCGTATGCAAACGTTACGACCCCGAGAAGTTGATGTGCTAACTTACCCAAACGAGGCCCACATGACTTTTGGTGCTTCATCTCCTAGGGTTAGGTTTTTGGATGTCTAGGACTTTTGGAATTCATGTTTATTGTAAAAAGGCCTTCAGAGCCTCATTGTAAATTTCTTCTTGCGAATGCGAGTAGCCGTCACATCTCTTCTCAGAGATAAGCTGCCACCATTCTAGTGAGTCTTTCACTCTGTATTTTTACAATCTTTGTACATTTCTTTCATTAATAGAAATCGTGTATTACTGTATATCTGTGTTTATGGTTGCATCTCTGATACGTTTCTGTTATACTATTGAATATCTGCAATATCTCTATGCATTTTTTTATTATATCTCCGATCTCATTTCGTGCCGAAAATAATCCGGATCAACAATAGCCTCTACCTTCATTGGATCCATAGTGATGCCTCTGTCGGAGATAACATGCCATAAGAAATGAATTCTCGATAGCTTTGCAACTGCTTCCTATAATTTTTTCTCATGCAACATTGTAGTACCAATCGTAAAAGTTCGTTTTGATCTTTCGTCATTTGAGAAATATCAAATGTCATCAAGGAATACTCGATGGTAGTCAAACAGAGTCTCCACGATGCATCCTTATTCTATATGAAATTAATAGGACGTGATACACTTAGATGTATAAGTCATAGGTCTATCAACTCCTTATGTTTCACATTCAACCCCTGTAACTCAGGGGTCGACATCCGATAAGGCCTTCTTTCCATTGGTTTAGTTCTAGGTTTTAGGTCAATGGTAAATTCCATCTTGACATCGGGCGACACACCTAGTAATTCTTTTGGTTATCATGTCCACAAACAATCATATGAACATAAGGTTTTCTAATCCTTCCTCCATGCCCTTGATGTTGGGCGTTAAGTATGCATATAACTTGCATCCTTGCACATGCTCTCTTGTAGTTGTAGGGAATAAATGAACCTCATGGATACTCCATGTTTTCTTCCTATGATCACACTTGTTTGTCCTTCATTGTTGATCCATCTCAACCTCCTCAAATTACCGTTGAGTATCACATCATGCGATTCCCACCAGTCCATATTGATCATGTCGTCATAATATATTAAGAATCGTGACATAGGTCAGACTTCATTACACTATCCGCATGTTAAAACGATAGTTCATACTCCTTCCTCCAACCATCTGGCTGGCACCCGAAGCCATTTTGATGAAGCTAAACTCATCTGGTTCAGTGCCTTTACCTAAACCCTTTCAGCGAGGTACTAGAATTAGAACTCTCGATAGAACCAGGATCTAACAAATACTGTAAGTTTGGTTGGCGATGATACCTGACACCTCGAGCATAATGGACTACTACTCATCTTGGCAATTATTCACCACAGTCAATGATTCCTCAACTATGAAGCCTACTAGACTACATCATGCAACGTTCGAGGCTTTTAAATCCTCACCTTCACATGAAAGTTGGAGTTAATGATGATCACGAACCTGTTGATCTCCATATTTTTCGGGTTCAGATGTGGGGCATTCCGAAGTAGCTCCAAATTCGGGTGTTAAAATCCAACACCATACGACCACCCTGTCATAAGTCACTGATCTCATTGAGTTGGTGCTCAATGAATTCCTCTGTCAAACTTCTACTAGAAATGTTCCTCAAACCATTCCCATAGCACAGCTTTGATGACCATGTTTAACTGAGGTAGGAGCATCTTCCGCCATACAAGAGTGCTCCTTTTTAGCTGAAGGCCTCCATGCAGACCTTTGTGTTGGAGGTCGAAATCGCGAAGCATGAAGCTCATCGCCTTTATCTCTAGCCATGCCTCAGCGGCTGAGATGTCTCTAGCACTCGTGAACTCGGGAACTTAATCTTCTAGAGTTCTCTATGAAATCTACTAGTACTGGCTAGGATGTGTTGTGGGCCCTCGAGGTATAGGAAACCTGGCCTCATCTCAGTCCAGATGGCTAATAAAGGCCTGTGACATTTCGTGGAAGGACCTTGTCAGACCATCCACATCCCTTACAGCAATCGACTCATGCCCAAGGAATTTTTCTTCCCCTTGGGTTTTAGATTCGTAGGGTGCAGGTGCTTCTGGAGGCGTCAAACCTCTTTCCCCAACACCACATTGTGAATCTCTACAACACCCTCTAATCGTGATTACCGCAAAGACACGTTAATAATTCGATTAGTGTTGAGTAATAATCAAGGGCTTAATTCAGTGGAAGGCGTGGCTATCCACAATCGCAGGGTTTAACCCGCCTTGATACCATAAGTAATGGCCCTCGTCATTATGGCAACGAAAGTGATGTACGGTGGGTAAAAGAAAAATTATTCTAAAGCTCCATGAGGAATTTAACATCATAATACATAGAAACATCATAGACACAACTTCCACATAATAATAACGATAGAACATCAATCATTAACCAACAATTATGACCCAATGTAGACACATCATCATTAAGAACCACGATGTTCTTATCGATGTATAACACAATCAATCCCAAGCAACGGGCTAAAGAAAACAACAATGATACTCGAATTCATCAATTTGTCACCCTGGACCGCAATTTAACATGGCGCACGAGGAAACATTCACACAACACATCATAGACCATATCTAACCTAAGGAGTAAGAGCATTTAAATCCATCTACTAACAATTCAAATTTGACATGGTCTAACCACACATGTGTAAACTAGTTTCTGGTCTAACGCACGACAATGTGGGTAGAGGTGTGAGAGTAATCGTTACTTTGATTCAATGCAAACAAATTCTAATCACAAGAAGTTTGAGGTGCAAAGGGGTCAGTACTTTATTCCATGGAACTAGGAAAAAATATATATAATCAATCGTACGACAATAGTTTTCAAGGGCGCGAGAGTGGTCCACTTGTTTTAAAGGCGCAAGGAAAAATAGTTATAATCAACCATAAAATGAAATGATTTAAAGCGCACCGAAATTTCCACCAAGCTTCCTCTTTTAGCAACTAGATGGGTAAGGGAGTAAGGGATACTTCTAAGATGAGTACGTCAAGTGCGAAAAATAAGAATTAAAGACATGAAGCCTAAATATACGCCTCGTCTCTTCGGTCATTTCTAAGAGTATGTAATAAACTAACACTCCCAGGCATTAGGAGAACCTAAGGGAGACCATCATGCAATATAAATTAACA
>SNQJ01S0091967.1:79032-90498 GCA_010110895.2 Picea sitchensis | reverse complement strand
AAAATGTCTCCTTGGTATATATAGGAGACTAGGAGGTATAATTACAACTAATGGCCTAAAGCCGACATAAATAAAATAAAATTACTAATATAATATGCCCCAATTAAGGGGTAATGAGCCAATATTAGGGCTTAACAATCATGGGTATCTAGCGGTATGAAATTACCATCATTTGGTCACCAAGCCAGGGTAGTGGCTCTCAATTGCATAGCTGAGAGAAAGGGGGTCTTATCACGAGCCAACATTCTCATTTCCACAAGGTATTCGTGAGTGACACTGTCATTATCTAGACACCACGCCAGGACAATTGCCTTCAAATCATCCTTTTAAAAGATGAAATAAATAAATAATGGAAAGAGGATGGGCTTGGAAAAAATGCATTGCAAACGAAGATGCCACACACCCTCTACAAAGGCACCCATGAAAGAGACACTACAACCCCTTATATGTATGTAAGAGAATTTACATGCCCAAGGAGGTAGTACCTCTATCTCTTTCTTTGCTTGACTCCATTAACCCAATTATTAAAGGTACTAGTCATTTACTTGTTGCATTGGATAAATAAATTGTTGCCTTGGTAAACGTGAAAATTTCAAGTTTTAAATTTGTCTCCTTGGGAAAGCGTTCCTTGAGCCTTTGGCTCCCTTTCCTTATTGAGGCATCCCCTTTCAACCGCAACTTCTTGCTGTTGTTACAAAACTATCTTCCAACCATTAGGGCTGCATAAAACTAACCTTCTAATGCTTAATAACTCCTAAACTAACCCTAGGATTTAACCCTAAATTCACCCTAATTCTCTTCTAATCCTAATGCACCTAATGGGCTAGTTAGAGGTGGTTTCTAGTGGCTGATTTTTCTGTTGTTAAGCTTGATTTGTTACAGCCATAAGGCTGATAATTTTTCTGCAGTAACCTTTTGTTTCAGCCTTGTTTTTTGTGCTAAAGTTATTGCTTATTCATTGTTAGTTTAAGCTAGATTTCACTAGTTTATATCTTTCTTATTCATTCATATCTTTAACACTTATATTATATCCTTTGCTATATTTATTGAGCTGATATATATCATTTACTTTTGCTGCAATTAGGGACAACAATATTAACTTGCTTGTCCAACTAACACATTACAAGGATCCTTAGTTTTCATTATGTCTTGAGGAAGTACCTTAGTCTCAGCGAGTCAGCCAATTCTTTTGGAAACCTTTAAACCTTCCTAAGAATCTTCTCCAAGCTCTTTTTATCATATAGAATTGACCTCTAGGGACATCCATTCATACTTATCATTTTCCATCTCATTTCCCCTTAGGGTCACCGAGATTCCCCCTTGAGGTGTCTACCTCACCTCTAAAGTGAAGGGGACACCTGCCTAAGGTGACATTGGTTGATCCAGGAAGATCCAAGAATGATCATGGAGGTCCAGGAGGATCCATAATGCTCTCAGGGATCTAGAAAGGGTCAAAATTGATCAAAATTTGATCGTCTCAAAAGTTCTATAAAATGGAATCAATGTGAAGAGTTCACCGTCATCTTTCCAATGGAGAAAATGACGTGTCAAATGGAGCTCGTATGCAAAATTTATGGGCAGTCAAAGTTCAAGTCAACCCTAAAGAGACATGTGGCAGACTCTGAGAGAGACACGTGGCAGACTCACAGGTTGACAAGTGGAAGCTCCAGATATTAAAAAGTGGCACCATATAGGTGACATGGCATGTGATTGTTGGCAGCTAATGTGACATATTGTACCTCTAGGTGGCCCAGTTACATGATGACAAGTGGCAGATACAATCCAATCATAGTTAGACATGTAACACATAAGTAGACCAACCATATCTTGACATGTGGCGATCCTTCATTGGATTTGGCTTATATTAGATTGGTTATTATTTTGGTATATATATATATTATATATATATTTATTATATTTATTATATATATCATATATATTTAACATATATGTAAGTAATTATATAACCATCCAACAAGAATTCACATGGGATCACGTGGCAATTCACTTTTTATAATATAATACATATATTATAACAACCATTTAAAAGCATGTGTTGAGTTTTAAGTTTATACTATATATAGTATATGTAACAAAATATTTGAGGTCGATGGGAATGGAACCCACAATCCCAACCACTTAACTTACTCTCCAACAACTAATAAATCATGAATATGGTTTGTTAAAATAAACCATAACTAAAATATGTATTAAGATGCCAATATTCCATATTTAGTGTGATTCCTCCTAAAATTAGTAATAAGTTACCACTAATTTTTTTATTTTTTTAAGAGGGGTGGACTATTCAATGGCACAGACCCCAACACATTGTACACACAACATTTTTGTGTTACAAACAACTTGTTTTTGTGTTTTACACAATATTTTTAGTGTTTTGCAGAATTTTCTTTTGTGTTTTTGAGCACAACATTCTCATGTACTAAAGCTCTGTTCATTTTCCTTTTGAAGTCAAGTTTGTAGTTTTTTAGAGTTATGGGGTATTTATAGCCATTGCAATCAATTTTCTGAGACATAGTCGATGGTGACAATCGTATCACCCATTTGTAATCCATAATTTTGCAAATTTGGGATTTGTGAGTTGTAAGAGAGCATTTGGGCATTTTGTATAGAAATATGTAGTGTTTATAGTCATTGGCTTCATTTTTTCGACACTTGTCAAATTTGAAATTTTTAATTGAGTTTGAGCAACATGCAAGAAGGTCATTGCGAAACAAAATTATTGCTTTAATGTGATTCTGTATATGATAATGTATGAATGATTATGCAAGTTATGTTAATCAGTTAAAGTGTTTTGTTAAGTAAGATAAGACACTTCCATGCTATAAGCATTGTCAATAAAAGAATATTGGAATAAGAAAGTGGTGTCATACTTAATACTATTTGAGGATCAAGTGATATTAGAGACACTCGGTTCAGATCAAGTGATGTATGATTTCTAATCCATTTTTGAATCAGTGGGTAGGTGCCCTCTAAGTTTTCTCCATTTTGGTGGTTGGGTCAGGATTTTCCCAACCTACAACTTGTACGATAACATTTTGGAGCCGTTGTCGAGGAGGATTTTGAATCCTCTTCAGAACCCTAATGACACTTTGACAAGATATCCCAAAACCTCTACCCTAGCTTGCCTGGCGACTCCACAAAAATGACATTCCCTTTCCACCCTTGATGAGCTCTTCTTGAAGCTCATCTAGTGAATACACATTCCAAGAACCTTCCTTATCCCTTTCCATCGTTTGATGAGCCTTGATCTCATATGGTGACTCCATTGAGATATTACCATAAGTAATGGAAACATGGCTCTATGGTGCTTTCATGAAGCATACAAGGCCTTGGATCTTGAAGCTATTGATGGATATCCAAATAAGTGCCTGATAAACCAATTCGATGTGCTCCCAAAGTTCGATGGTAATCCATTATTGATCGTAGCACACATTGTTGAGTTTACCATATGCATCTACTATGTGAGTTTACAACATGAGGATGTGTGCCTATGGTTGTTCTTGCTATCCTTGGGAAATGAACAAAGGGATTGGATCAAGTAATCTTGCAAGCCAAGAAATATATCTTCTTTTAAGATCCTCATCATAGAGTTCCTTAAACATTTGGGACCATAATTTCAAAGTCTTGAAGATACAATTCATGACCTAAAGGATGATTTTTTGACAGAAGGTTTTGACCTTGATCCTATTGAAGGATTGAGAGAAACGCTTCTTCCAGAGTTTTTTGAAAAAATATTTGAAATAAAAGAAGTTGACAACAACAATGAGGAAAGTTTTGAGTGCCTCAAGCAAAGCACAAACGAATATTATGCGTTTCATGAAAAATTAATAAAACTCTGCCCTAACAAGGACTTTCTGGTTAAGTTATGTCAATAGAGAGAAGAAGAGTATGATGCCATCCTCGAAAATTATGAGGAAAGGCATACCATAAACTCAGCTTGGGAAGTGGCCATTCCATATTTTGGAACAAGATCATTATACGATGATGTGACTAAGAAGTATGGGTACCAGGAAAAATTCCCGAATGATGATGAATCTCTCTCCATACCCGAGGAGGTCAACAAAATCGTTAGATATCAAGATTAAGACGGTGAATTATATGATCCTATTTATGAAGAAGAACAAATCCATGGAGAAAGTTTCCAAGTAGAAAAATACCTTGATGAAGTACACAACCTTGATGAGTAGAAAGAGACATTGGTATCCGTGCCCTCACTTGACGAAGATGATATTATTCATCCTTGTTCTCCTCCTGCACATGAAGATGAAGTATCTTCCCTTCCACTTGACGAGGACACACATACCTCTACTTCTCCTACACATCAAGAAGATAAAATGATGAGTTATAATCCTTTTGAAAACTTTGATGATGCTTTGTTCCATGACTGTGGAAATGAAGAAAACTGCCAAAAGGATCTCCATAAAGTTTCTCTTGTAGAAGGCATGAATGATACATTGTTAACTACTTTCCCTTCTGAAGAAAATGAAGTTTTCCAGTCTTGTGAAGATGTAATAAAATCCTATGATGAATTTGAATTCGTGGAACAATCCTTAGATACAGTTGACGACCACATTGATGATTTCATACAGGTAGGGAGACGTAGATGGGATGTGGACTGCCCCATCATTGATACTGATCCTATTTATGACATTGAAGGTAGCCCTCAAGAAAAAGGGGTTGATTTGTCATCATCATTGGAATGGTCTCCATACATGTATGATTCAAATGATTGGCAACCTAGTGATGATATGGTTACATATTTGTTCCACCTATTTGAGGATGACTTATCATAACATAATCAGGGTGATCTTTAGTCATCCCTTGATACAAATTTGTTCTGCGAGGATTTTCAGCCATTGTGCTCGGATGTTGATAGACACCAGGCCACATCCATCCTGGAGCATTTCGAGGTCCACACTACCAAGCATAAATACTTTCATGTTGAGAATTTTGGTGGGTATTTGCAGAAAAAGAAACGATGTTTCCTAAATCTAAGGGAGGATTTTTTCTCTAGACATGAAGCTATGCCTTACCCTGTTTCCCCTTGTGTGGGAAACCAATAGGTTTTCTTGGGATCTCTTATCCTTTCCTAGATTTCAGGGAGCAATGATTTTCTGAGTGAGGATGAAGATGAGTCATCGTCTACATATGACAGCCCTCCTAAGAAATGGATTGATCAAGTTTGTGGCTACACTTTTTGGTAGGATGATCGGGCTGGTGGTTTCTCTTTCCAACAATATTTCCTCCCTCCCACTCATCTCCATGAGTTTTATTTCATAATAGATTATATGTGTATTTATACTCATGATCATTATGTGCTTGACTTATTTTTGTTGTATTACATGACTAAGCACAGGGGGAGATACTTTGATGAGATGATCAACTGGTTGCATTGGTTGTATGACTTCACCTAACATCACCCATCACATGATATTTAGGGCCCCGAGGCCTCAAGTAAGTAGGTAGGTCATTTTTATTCCTTTCATTTGCATATTTATTGATCATATTAGTTTAGATGCATTTCATTTTCATTTTTCTCTACTTGCATATTGATTTCATGTTTAGTTTATAAATTTTGAGAAAAAGCTAAAATTTTATTTTCTAGATTAGTTTTTCCCAAGTTCCCAAGCCAACTGATCCTACTCTACCCACGGACCGCCCATAAGTTGAATCAAACATTTCATTGAATTCTCTCACTGGCTTCTTTGCTCCCCAAACCCTCAAGCTAATTGGTTACATTAAGCATCATAAGGTCATCATCCTCATTGGTAGTGGAAACACCCATAATTTTATTCATCGCCACATTGCCCATGAAACTAATTTCTATATTTTTGTCATCAAAAAATTTCAAATCATGATTGCCAATGGAGGTTCCATGAAATATGGGGAGTGTTTTGAATTTTTGTGTCTCCAAATTGATCAGTACAATATGAAATCTCATATGTTCTCTATCGACATGGGTGGTTGCGACATTGTGCTTGGTGCAGAATGGTTATGGACTCTTGGTCCCATCCTCATCGATTTTAAGGAATTAACCATGCAATTCAACCGGGAGGGCCAATAATATAAGTTCTAAGGCATCACAACAGGCTCCCCTGAGAACATCATCTCCCATTGCATGGAAAATCTCCTCAAAAAAGGTCATTCCGACATTATTGTACAACTCCATTCCATTCAAGCCACTAAGACACCCTCTGTACATATTGACCTCCAATCCATCATCTCCAAACATTAAGTTGTTTTTTCCACTCCCCAAGGACTTCCCCCTTCCCATGTTGTTCATGATCATTCCATTTCCCTAGTCCTCGACAACCTTCCTCCCAATGTTTGACCTTATCATCATCCCTTTGCCCATAAAAATGAAATTGAGAAAAAATTTCAAGAATTGATCGCCATGGGTGTTATCCACCCTAGTAACAACACCCATTATTCTCTTATGGTCTTGGTACTTAAGAAAGAAGGCTCTTGGCACATGTGTTCTGACTTTCGCGCCCTAAAAAAACTCACCATAAAAGACAAATATCCCATTCATGTCATTGATGATCTCTTAAATAAATTAAGTGGTGTCCAATACTTTGCTAAACTTGATCTTTGTTATGGCTACCGCCAGATATGTATGAAAGAGGCATACATTCCTAAGACTACATTTGGAACTCATGAGGGCCACTATGAGTTCTTGGTCATGCCCTTTGTCTTGTGTAATGCAGGGATGATTTTAGGGGCTAGATTTCGCTCATGGGCTAATTTTCCATGGTTTTTCAAAAAACAAGATTCGTTATTTTTAAAATGATTCACCCAAATTCTATGGGATAAAATTATTTTACCTTAAAAATCGCCAAAATTTTATAAAAAATATATAAAATCCTTAGAAATTTGAATATTTCTACAAAAAGATCGCCAATCATTTATAGTTGGCATATGAAGGATTAGTAAGATTCGCCAAGGTTTCTACATTTTAAAATAAATTTCCATCCTTAAAATCATCCCTGGTGTAATGATCCCTCCACTTTCCAAAGCCTCATGAATAATGTATTCCATCATTTTCTCCGACATTTTGTATTAGTTTTCTTTGATGATAATCTCATCTATAGTAAAACATGGACAACCCATCTTGCCCATGTGGATCAAGTTCTTCATCTACTCTCTCAACACTGACTTTTCCTCAAACAATCTAAATGTGCTTTTAGAGCCTCAAAAGTGTGTTGACAGATGTAAGTGACACACCGTCAACTGGAAGGTCAAATCCAGATTGGGGTTGTCTAAATAACCCAAGATGTTTGGAATGAAATGACCTGACGAGTTTAATGGCTCCGTTGGCCAACTAAAGTCCTAAAAATAGTAAAAGAAATAAACTAATCTAAATCTATGATTCTAACAAATGATATATTACTTACTAATGTTTATTAAAAAGAAACGTGAATATACAAATGATTATAAACAATCTATATATAGTTTACAAGTTTTACTTGAAATCTTGTGCAAATGAATGTTCATAATAATGTTTCAAAATAAGATAAAGTAAGAATATAAATATTTTTTTTTTAATGTTTAAAGATTTTAAACTAATAAATATTAAGCAAATACAATTGAAACAATGACACAGAAACAATAAAAGCTAATTAATGCAATCATCGTCTCATTCATATATAAACAAATCTGAATAAAATAAAACAATGCACCTACTAATCTCTCACTAATCAACAATACTAAGCTAAATTGATCTCTCTGTATTTGTATGAGCTCCTCTTAACCTGTGTCAAGTGTAAACCTATGACAAAAGCAAGCATAATACTTCCTGAAGAAATTCAAGAAAGTGTTTCATATTCTGGAGCGAGTTTATAACGACGGAAAGACAAATAATTATATATCTTGTGACCTTTAAATGTCCAATAACTGAAAATAAAAGAAATTCCAATTCTCAGGAATGGTGTTACCAGCTATCTAACATCATATGTAAACTCAAATTACTTGAATAGATGATCAGTCACAGATATAAACTAAACCAAAAGATAATGAACCATATAAATGAAAACATAACATGAAAAATTATATGGAGAACAGTCTAAAGCTAGTTCAATACAAATAAAGTTTCATATTCAGAAATTATATGAGAAACAATATTAACATTGCACAATCTACAAAAGCACAAAAGCCAAAAAAAAAATTGTTTTCTCATATAGTTTTAACAAAATATGTTCATCATATGGTCCAGGAAGAACTTTTGGGATAATAGACTCTTAAAGATTGAAAAAATTAATATATAAATGATAGCAATTAACCACGTATTGATTAAAAAGACTAAAGCTAATTTAAATCAATGCATAATCAATTATTCAAAGAATATGGAGATATTATAATGAAAATAAAACCATTTTACTCATAGGACAAAATCCATTAAGCAACCTGGAATTCCATATTCTTCTTTGAAAATACTTGTCCATTCTCCCAAAGATTCCAACCATCCGTTACTCCATTTGAAAAGAAAAAAAGTTTACAAAAGAAATAATATACAAAAGAGAAAGGATAAAAACCCCCCTCTCCATTTATTCCATCTCCTTGGCTATGAACTTTCTCATATATTTATAAAATGAATGAACAGTCTGGGTGTCACTAATAATTTCCACCACTTGGAATTTTCCTTGTAAAGAGACACAAATATCTCTCAAATCGTGCATTTGTTTGGGAAAATTTTTGCGGGTAAACTAAATGGGTACATTTTGGAGATGGGTTTTCAATTGTTTCTTCATATTCCTCACGGTTTGGCTGCAATCAGTCTCACAAAATCGTCTCTCTGTTCTTGACGCATTTCAAATTTTTATCTGTTGTTGCTCATAAATTTATTTGCAACAATCCAATATTATTTTTGGATCAATCATATTGAACGTATTTAGATAATAAAATAAATCCATGATCAGATCCGTACCAAATAACTGATAATAGAAACCTGTGAAACAAAAAGAAACCTAAATTAATAACCTAAAAATTGTGAATAAAACAAAATCTAGAACAATAAAATAAAAAATGAATTTAAACTAACTATAAGTTCTAAGCAAACATTGTTTATATTTTCCTTTCAAATATGATATTAAAATTGTAGAAGCTTCAAGTTGACGGAGAGGAGAAAAATATTAATTTTGGGTTTTCACAAAATCAAACAAATGATAGATAATTGTTTACTTATTTTATTTTATTTTTATTTTGAAATGAGATGCAAACTAACAAAATAATTTAATTAATTAAACCTACCAAATGTTTTGTGAAAATGATTGTTAATGAGAAAAAGACGAAAACATAATCATAATTTAAATGAAAGTAAAAGTTGATAAAAATTAAGGTTTTCATTTAAATTAAGATTTCTATNCCAAATAACTGATAATAGAAACCTGTGAAACAAAAAGAAACCTAAATTAATAACCTAAAAATTGTGAATAAAACAAAATCTAGAACAATAAAATAAAAAATGAATTTAAACTAACTATAAGTTCTAAGCAAACATTGTTTATATTTTCCTTTCAAATATGATATTAAAATTGTAGAAGCTTCAAGTTGACGGAGAGGAGAAAAATATTAATTTTGGGTTTTCACAAAATCAAACAAATGATAGATAATTGTTTACTTATTTTATTTTATTTTTATTTTGAAATGAGATGCAAACTAACAAAATAATTTAATTAATTAAACCTACCAAATGTTTTGTGAAAATGATTGTTAATGAGAAAAAGACGAAAACATAATCATAATTTAAATGAAAGTAAAAGTTGATAAAAATTAAGGTTTTCATTTAAATTAAGATTTCTATGTTCGTCTCTCCCTCATTCAAATTTGATCAAATGTGAACAAATGTCATAGAAGCGATGTGTCATGATAAACGTTCTTCCTATAAAACCATTGGTATTAATCCAAGTCTTAAATCAAGCCATTCTCATAGCAGATAAATTCAATAAGGAAGAGGTAATAACAAACTCCCAAATTATGAAGCTCGTCTATCAACATCAAAACTCTGTAGAAAGAAAAACAGAATGGCATTTGAATTTCATGAAACCCAAACCAAACAAAAGAAAAGAATATAAAATCAAACCAACTTCGAAACAAAGCAAACCAATACCAATTCAATTAAGTCAAAGGGAAAACAATGAAGAATCCAAGTAAAATTTCGAGGGACCCTACATTTTGATTAAAAATAAAGAAGGGGGTTGTTGGGGCCCAACAAAGTGGAGTACTTGGGTCATATTATTGGAAAGGATAGTGTCTGGGTGGATCCTAAGAAAATTGAAGCTATTCAGGATTGTCCTCACCCCAAGAATATTGAGAGCTTGACAAGTTTTCTAGGTTTAACAGGATATTATCACAAGTTTGTTAAGAATTATGGAAAATTGTGGTGCCTCTCACTGCTCTCCTTACAAAGAATGCTTTCACTTGGACTCTAACATGTGATCAATCCTTCCAAGACTTGAAAGAGGCTATGTGAATTTCTTTTACCCTATAAATTTCAAGGAATTTATAGGTGATTTGGTAGCGCTGAGGGGTTTTTCTCATTTGGTAGAGACAGTCTCATCAATGGGTAAAAATATGGAAAATGGGATAAAGTTTTATAATTTGGGAAGAATTTTATTATCGTGGGTAAATAAAAAAGTTGGTTTACTAGCCCATTTTTGGATTTTTATAATCAATTTTTGGTCTTTAGGGCAAAAATTGGCTCCTCGGCCTTTATGCAAGGGTTTCTATTTTGTTTATCAAAATTATTGACACAAGGGGCCAATCTCCAAGTCCATGAGCTGAGACAACCAAGCACCATTTCACAAGCGCCAAGTATCATACCAAGTCATAAGGGAGGAGCCCACGGGGGCATAGGGTGCTCTACGCATCGAAATAAAAGGGGAGTGTTGGCATATAAAAACTCTTGAAACTACATTTTCCCGACAAATGTGGGATATATCCAAAAATGCAAAAAATAAAAATGTAGATTATAAACCGCCCAATGCTAGATGTTTCAATGATAATACAACAAGTGAGGATTTCTAGATTTCAAAGAGGAGAAAATTTGTATTCACAACACCTTGCGCCAAACACCACGGGGACGGTTTTTTATCTTCATGTACATATTCTTGTCCAAATATTTTGGGGCAAGATCGAATTGTGAAAACACACTTTTCTTCTCTTGCCTGCCCGACAATCATTCGTTTGAACTTGATGGATTCAAGGTGGATTCATTTCTTCATAGGGTTTTTGATTTAACGCCCAACTGTCTGGAATCCATCATGCAAAGAGACAAAGATTTCCTTCTTAAGCTATTGTGTGATCAATGGAATTACCCATGAGGAACTTGGACATTCAAAGAAGGTAATTCTCAATGCCTATATTGTAGAGCCAATTATTTACACAACAATAAATTCTGTAGTCAGGTGCATAGTACTTGGGTGCTTTTCTACTGGACACACCTACCAC
>SNQJ01S0091967.1:57900-70357 GCA_010110895.2 Picea sitchensis | reverse complement strand
ACAAGGAGGGATGTTTTTTTTTATTAACTAGTTGTGTTATGATTGTTAAATAACTAAAGGGAGTCACAAGGGGTCCCAACTACTAGTTATTATTTATTTAAAACCCTTATTATGATTTTATTACTTTCCCCCCTTAACTAAAAGGTTGGTTGAGTTTTAGTTAACTTAACTAAAGAAGTAGTTCAACTACTTCAACCAATTCTAATTTGCTTAAAGGCAAAAGGAAAAGGATGAACATGAGAAGAATAAAAGGAAGCATACTAAGGTTTTCTCTTTGAGTTTTGTTGAGATAATTCAATTTTCATTCATTCCTTAATTCATTAGAAGCCTAATTCGTTTTTATGATAGTAGGGTCCTATTGTAGACAAAAAGATTCAGGGCTGAATTACATTATTCAGACACTTGTTTTTCAGAGGTGTTGATCTATCTTTGATAGTATGTGTAGACTTGTCTGTTTGTGAATTATATTTCATGACTGACAAAGGCTATTGTGCAGAGTCGAGTGGGAAACAATTGTAGCAAGCTGATCCAACTTTTAAAGTTCAGTTTTTTTCTTTCTTTCATAAGTCCTTTTGTATGTTTCATCAGGGACGTCTAAGTTTGACTTTGGTCCAAAACTTCCTCCAGAAATTTTGTAAAGATAATGATTATTTTGATGAATTGGAATTAAATAAATGATTTCCTTATGTCTCATCTATTTTGATTATTGACTTGGTGTCTTTACTTCTGTCTCTATATTTATTTCAACATCTGTTATGTTTAGAAAATTACATAAATAATGAATTTTTCAACAAGATTTTATTTATAAAAAAACCATTCTAAGCACTTGTAAACAATACTTGTGAATTAGAATACCAATTTTGATGGCTATAAACATAGGTTGATATTCCCATCTATATTTTAGCCAAGAAAGATCTGAAAATGATTGAGTAAGATCATTTCATATCGTTTCCTCAACATGATCATACCAAGGAGATCTTCAATATCTGTTTGGTTAATTTTTATGCTTGATTAGCATCGAATACATCTATTTTTATGATATTGATTCTTTGACTATTTTATTTTTTAATGACTGTACCTGTTGCAAGGCAGCCCAATATTGAGTCCGGTCCTCAAGATCAGACCAACATTGCTTTGAATTTGTTTAACACCATTTTAGACATTGCTAATGCTCAGGCTGAGCTTAATCATTCATGGGAAGCAATTGAACAAGATATTAGTACCCAAGAACGTTGGAAATCTAGACGTAGATAGCCTAGAAATCAACGATAACCTTCTTGTTCCTTCATCTTTGGCCTTCCTTTCATGTCCTTAGACTCTCGTGTTTCTAGGAGAAGAAGAGGTTTATCACCCGAAATTAATCCTATTGCTGAAATAGGAAGAAGGAACATTGTGTTATCAACCCAACAAAGTGCTCTAAGGAGAATTTTGTCTAATTCATCCAATTTGTCTTTGTCTCCCTTACCTATCATCCACAAGATGGCATCTAGTGGTGGCTCTGGTGGCACTGGAAGGGCTTCCTCCTCTCAGTTGTCAGCTTCTTCAGTGATTGGCAACTTATATAGCCACCATATTCCTGTCTAATCTACCACAAATCCCACCAAAGTCATCAAAAAGTATGGGGTTTTCAGTTTGAAGAAGTTGCCACAACCACACCATGGCATGTTTCCTCTCCTCTTAACATAACACCTACTACTCATCCACTTCCTAAATTCAAAGAGAATCTTCCTAGGTTTTCGGGGAATAAAACTGTCACTACAAAGAACACCTGGTGGCATTTTCTAATGCTTGTCACAACATAGGAGCCAATGAAAATGATACTTGCATGCACTTATTTTTCAATTCCTTGTAAGGAAAGGCTGCGGGCGATTTATCTAACCTTCCTCCTAAGATTCTGTCTACTTGGGAGGAGTTAGTTTATTGGTTCAAATCCACCTATGGGAAATCTAAAAGCCCAACTGAGGAGTTACGGTAGTACAATAACATCGCCTATAAGAATGGTGAGACCATCAAGTCCTTCAACTTGCATTTCACTAAGTTATACAATCAAATCCATGAACTCATTCGACCTCAGAACCAAGATGCTTTCATGCATTACTACAATGCATTACCTTCCCCATATTGTCATAGGATTGAGGAAAAATCCATCGATAACCTTGGCTCTGCTTTGCATACTTGTTTATAGTATGAAGAACAACTTGAAAGAACAAGTCTTTCTCGGGGAGAATCAGTTAAACATATGAACATGTATGCCCTCTTATAGCTAGTCCAAGACATGAATAATCTTATGATAGTGTATGAGCGAAAGGGAACTATCTCCCCTCTCACCCCTGGAGCTTCGTCCTCTTCTGC
Organism: Picea sitchensis; assembly: GCA_010110895.2. NCBI lineage: Eukaryota > Viridiplantae > Streptophyta > Pinopsida > Pinales > Pinaceae > Picea > Picea sitchensis. The sequence goes on along the minus strand of SNQJ01S0091967.1, from coordinate 68,005 downwards.
ATCCCCCTTTAGAAATCCAATTGAAAATAATTTTAATCCTAAAGCTATCATGTCTCGAAGTTGGTGTAAATTTTGTGAGGAACACCACGAGGAAACCACATGTGAGGTAAGGAAGAGCGCCAGAGATAATATATTTGATAAAATACCAAAAACTACCATCACTGTCCTAGATTTTGTAGAGCCAGAATATGTCATGATCATCAATACTAGGACAAATCCTATGCTCCCAAGGGAAAATATGATCCTCCTTGCAATTATTCTAGCCCGAGCTCATCCTCACCAATTGCTACTATTCAGGTTCTTAAGGTTCCTGACAATCAAGGAATTACCTCCCCTCTCCCCTCTTCCAAATACAATATTTTGAATCAGTTGGCCAACATCAAAGAATATGCCACCCTTATGGACATGGTTGTCGTCCCTGAACAACAAAGACATCCAAAACAATTCATGGAAGGAAAATCTTCCGTTGTAGCCAATCTCTCTGAAGAGGTAAATGAAGAGGATTCATTTGTAAATAAAGTAGGTGTACATAACTTTAGATACCCTGTAAAAAATCCCCATTTTTATATTTTTGTAAATATTATGGATAAGATTGCCCATTGTTGCCTCATTGATGGTGGTTCGGGCCCAAGTGTGATGTCGAAGATTATTATGGAAGATCTAGGCTTGTCTTGTGCAAATGAAAATGCCAGGAGCATGCTCTCTTATAATAGTTTACAACAAATGACCATAGGTGAGATTAAAGATGTGACCTTGGTTTTGTGCGCACACCCTGAAATAAGGACAACCCTTAGTATTCAAGTAATTGATATGCTGGTAAGAAATTACTCAATCATCTTGGGAAGAGATTAGCAAGCTTTGATGGGTGGATACCTCTCACTCTATGGGACACACTTATCCATTCCTAGGAATTGTAAAAACATTACAGTCCTTAAAGAGGGAAGGATTTCACCTTACATAGAAAGTGACCCACAACCAAATGTGAACTGTATCGAAGAGGACTTAGGGGTGTATTCCATATTTGCTGAGGAGGATAACATTCCCTTGGAACAAATCGATTTATATGATGGTATGTGGCACATGCACTTTGATGGTTCATGCTCTAGTGAAGGTAGCAGAGCTAGAATAATCTTGTACTCTCCTGTGGGGAAAATTCATAACTTTTCTTATAGGTTGGAGATTTCTTGCACAAATAATGTCACTGAATTCAAAGCTTTATTATTAGGCATTGAAACACCTATAATATTGGTTGTGGTCACCTTTTAGTTTTTGGAGATTCCGAGCTTGTTGTGAACCTTGTACGTAAGATATACTCTCCTAGCAATAAGTTGATGAAACAATACACCCAAACTATTTGGGAACTTATCTCGAACCTATTATCTTTCAAAATTACTCATGTTAAGAGGGAATTGAACTCAATGGCTGATTGATTAGCTGTTTTTGCAGCCTCTCCTAATCGAAAACTTCTACCACACAGACCTGATTGTACTTTTAAATCTCTATATAATCCACATATCCCTGACAATATACAATCTTGGCAGGTCTTCCCTAGCGATGAGAGAATCTGTGCTTTCATTCAAAATGAACCTTATAAGTCCAAGGAAATTATATCCATAGAAGATAACAAGATTCCTAAGGGCTTCACTCCTCTAGAGAGTCCATTTTCATCGAGTGATGTAGGCAATAAATAGAAAAAAAAATAAGAGGAGTCGAAAATGAAGGTGGGTGAAACCATCTCCTTGAACATTGGGACACCTGAGTCTCCAAAGAATGTTAAAATAGGTGCCCAATGTTTTGATGAAGAGAAAAGGAATTTTTCCAAGTTGCTTGCTGAATTTTAAGATGTTTTAGCTTGGTATTATGAGGATCTTCATGGTTTTGATCCTTCTCTTATACAACATTCCATTCCCATAAAGGAAGGCATAAAACCAGTTAGACAAAAATGAAGGCCTATCAACCCTACACTGGAAGCAACTATTTGAAAGGAGTTGGAAAAACTCTTGAAGGATGGAATCATCTTTCCGATCAAGTATTCTGAATGGGTTTCCAAATTGGTTCCTATTCGGAAAGTCACTAATCATATTAGATTTTGCGTTGATTTTTGCACATTCAATCGGGCTATTATGAAAGATCACTTTCCTCTCCCTAACATGGAAATGATTATGAAACAAATTGCAAGGTCACAAATGATGCCCTTACTTGACGCTTTTTCTGGTTATAATCAAATCAATATAAAAGGGCTAGATGCATACACAACCACCTTTATTACTCATTGGGGTACCTTGAATTACGAACATATGCCTTCTGGATTATCTGGTATGAGTACCACTTTTAAAATATCTATGCAAATAACTTTCGATGATTTGATCGGTAAGATTATTCATGTTTATCTTGATGATCTAATCATGTACTTTAAAGGGCTATCAATTGTCTCAAAGTTTCAAAATTTAAGGTTGGGTCCTTTCAAGATCACTTTTGTCCTTGATACTAAATATTATATTCTAAAAGATTTACAAGAGCGATTATTCTCCTAAAACACTAACGGTTCTCACCTAAAACACTACGTGGAACCAACTTGAATTTTTTTAACGTTGTTTAGATTTTTTGTATATTAGTAGTCTAGTTCTGCTTTCATTTTCACCACTGTTTTTCATTTCTTCTTTACAGTAGTTTAAGTTCTGCTTTCCTTTTTAATAACTTGCATGCTGCTTTTGCAAATTTTGTCATTTTATTTCTGTTGTTTTAAATTTTGTAGTCCTATTTCTGTCATGAATTTTATTGCTTTTCATATTTTAGTTGATTTTTGGTCAAGAATAAGATGTTGAATCAATTATGCCATTACCCCCTCCTCCACCACCAAAGAATCCAATTTCCCAAGATGATCATGTTGTATCACCTGTGCAGTCATCTCATGCTAGTAAGAGGTTGAAAACCGATGTTCCCAAGCTTGTGCAAGATAAAGGAAAAGGAGTGGCCACTGCCTCCAAATCATCCAAAGATTCCTCTAAATATGTGTCTTCACGTCTTCATCTTAAGGATGATTGTTCTCATGTTATCAATGCAGTCCAACATTAAGGTTCCACTCAGCCTAAGGCTGCCACAGAAAGATCAAAAGGAGACAACAGTGAGAAGAGGCCAAATGCCTCTCACAATAAATATTGTATTTAATGATGATTTATGTTATTTTCTATTAGGGACAATATTTTTACTTTGACAATGTTTTGGACAACAAGCATATATTTAGGCAGTTTGTTTGGACAACATGGATATAGTGCTATTTTTGGATATGGTCATATTATGTTTTGTTGATATTTAAAATATTTTATCATAATTATGAGAACGGGAGTTACAAGGAGGATATTTGAATCAAAAGATTGAGTTTTGTATTTCATGTTTGATGATTATTAAAATAAACAATTGGGACTCACAAGGGGTCCCACCTATTTAGTTATTATTTAATTAAGACCCTTATCTATCTATATATATTATTATTATTTGTCTCAACTAATTAGTTAAGCTAATAAGGCTTAGCTTAAAAAAGGTAGTTGAGCTACCATAACTTATTGAGAAGGAATAAAAACTCAATGAAAGGAAGAGATGAGAGAGGGATAATAGAAGAACTACATCCATAAGGTTTGATCTATACTAGTGAGATACTTTCAATTTTCATTCATTCCGAGTTTACTAGAAGGCTTAACCCTCTTGATGACAAAAGGGTCTTATTGAAGGCAACATGATTCAAAAACTGAATCACATATTTCAGTAGCTTGTTTTAATGGTGTATGATTTATCTTTGGCAATATGTGTATTCTTGTTTATTTATGAATTGAATTTCATGACTAATAGAGCATATGTTGCAGAGTCAAGTGAGAGAATTTTGTGGCAAGCTGATCCAGATCTTTGGCTTCAATTTTCTTTTTATTGTCAGAGTATTTTTTTTTATGGTGCCCATCGAAGGCTTCTAAATCTGACTTTGGTCCTTACCCTCACAAGGGTTTGGAAAGAGAACTGAATTTTGCATCTCAGAATGAAATAAATACAAAAAACAGATTATTGTTTCAGTCTCACATATGTGTTTTGAATTATCTGGTTCATTCTTTTGCTTTTTATCTCCATATACATACTTATGTAATTTTTGTACACATTCATGTAACTTTTGTTTAGTTTATTTTCTTTGCACAGTTACATACAATATATAAAAACCAACCTTGATCCCTTGTAATTAATACCTGTGGATTAAGTGATTTTTTTAAGGCTATAAACCCGGGTGACATTCCGAACTATCTTTCCTTAGCCTGGCAAGATCTGAAAATGCTTGAGTAAGGTTTTTCATACCTTTTCCTCAACATTTATTTGGCGAGCATACTGGGGAGATCTTCCATATCTCTCTGGTTGATTGTATTCATGTTTATCTTTTGTTTTTCTGATTTATTTGAATACTCCTTGACATATTGTTTCCATGACAGTACCTATTACAAGACAACCCAATATTGGAAATGGTCTTGATGACCAAAGTAGCCTTTCCTTAACCTTGTTCAATACTATTTTAGAAACTGCTAGTACTTGCGTCGAACTTGAACGCTCTTGGGAAGTAATTGAAAGGGATATAAGTATTTGTGAATGTTGGGAAGCCAAGAAAAGGAAACCCATAAATCAGCAGTAACGTCCCTTTTCCTAACTCTTTGGTGCTTCTTTGCATGTCCTCAAATTCTCGCATCTCTCGAAGGAGAAGAGGATTGTCCCCTGAAGCTACTCCTATTTTTTAAATAGGAAGGAGGAAAATTGTTTTATCAACACAAGAAAGTGCTCTAAGGAGAATTTTTTTTGATTCTTCTAGTTCACCATTCATCACCCATACCTGTAACTTTCAATATGACATTTGCGGGTAGTGGTAGTGGAACCGGAGGTGCCTCCTCCTTGTAACCTTCTGCCTCATCAGTAATTGGTAGTATATATAGTCATCAAGTCCCTATTCAATCCATTACCAATCCTACTAAAGTTATAAAGAAATATGGGCTTTTCCAATTCAAGGAAGATGCTACAACCACCCCATGGCATGTGTCTTCTCCCTTTTTTTTGACGCCAACTACTCACCCATTACCAATGTTCAAAGAAAATTTACCTAGGTTTTTGGGAAATAATACCGTTACTACAAATGAACACCTAGTATCATTATTTAGTTCTTGTCATAACATAGGGGCTAATGATAATGGCACTTTCATATGCTTATTTTTCAACTCCCTCGAAGGGAAAGTTGCATCATGTTTTTTTTATCTCCCTCCCAAAAACCTTTCCACATGGGAAGAATTTGTTTATTGGTTCAAGTTCACTTATGGAAAGTCCAAGAGTCCAACTGAGTAGTTAAGGGAATACAACAATATTTCCTATAAAGATGGTGAAACCATTAAATATTTTAACCTTTGCTTCACCAAATTATACAATAAAATCCCTGAACTAATCTTCCCTCAAAATCATGTTGCTTTCGTGCATTATTATAATGCGCTACCTTCTCCTTATCATCATAGACTCGAAGAGAAGGCTATTGAAAATCTTTGTTTCACTCTTCATACTTGCCTAGAATATGAGGTGCAACTCAAAAGAATGGGTATCCATAAATGGAACTTGGTCAAGCAAACAAATATGTCTGCCCTCCTACAACTCGTGCAAGATATGAACAATAGGATGATAACCTACGAGTGAAATGGAAATGCCTCTTCCTCTACCCCTGGGGTATCTTCTTCTTCTTTAGCACATTTTAGGAATACTAATGAAAATACTTTTTAGCCAAAGGCCATTATGTCCCGCAGTTGGTGTAACTTCTATGAAGAAAGTACTTGTGAAGTTAAGAAAAATGCCAGAGATAAGATCTTTGGAAAAAGGCTTGATACCACGATCGTTGTTTTAGATTGGGTTGAACCAAAAGATGTTATGGTAATCAATACCAGGAACAAATCTTACACTACCAAGGGTAAATATGATCCTCCTCCTACTACTTCCACCCCAATATCATATTCTCAAAGTCCTGATACACAAGTTGTCCGAGTTTCAGATAATCAAGGAGTGTCTTCCCCTCTTCCCTCTTCTAAATATAATATCCTTAATCAATTGGATAATATCAACATTGATTCTACCCTTTTGGACATGGTTTCCATCCTATAACAACAAAAGAATCTCAAAAACTTTATGGAAGGTAAATATTCTACCATAGCCAATCTATTTGAAGAGTCAAAAGAAGAGGATTCAACTGTAAATAAAATAGGTGTAAATAATTTTAGGAACCCTGTAAAAAAAACCCCTTTTTATATTTCTGTAAAAATTATGGATAAAATAGCTCATTGTTTCCTAATTGATGGCGGGTCTAGTCCAAGTGTAATGTCAAAAATTATTATGGAGGAGCTTGGCTTGTCATGTACTGATGAAAATTCTAGAAGCATGCTCTCTTATAACAGTTTGCAACAATCAAATATAGGCAAAATCAAGGGTGTAGCCTTAGTTCTCTGCGCACACCCCGAGATAAGAACAACCCTCATCATCCAAGTAATTGATATTCCAATGAGAAACTATTCAATTATTTTAGGAAGAGACTGGAAAGCCTTAATGAGTGGATATATTTCACTTGATGGAACACATTTGTTCGTCCCTCAGAATGGAAATAACATTATAGTCCTCAGGGGAGGCATAATTTCACCATATATAGAGAGCGTTCCCCAACCCAATGTAAATTATCTCGAATAAGATTTGGGGGTGTACTCTATCTTTGCTAATGAGGGTGAAACTATGAGTGAACCAATTGATTTTCATGATGGCATGTGGCACATACATTTCAATGGCTCATGTTCAAACGAAGGTAATGGGGCTGGCATGATTGTATATTATCCTATAGGTAAAATCCACAATTTTTCTTGTATTTTATAATTTTCTTGCACGAACAATGTCACTGAGTTTGAGGCCTTACTGTTAGGAATTGAAAATGCATATAACCTTGGTTGTGGCCACCTTACAGTTTTTGGTGATTCTGAACTTGTGGTGAACCTTGTACGTAAGATTTATTCGCCAAGCAACAAGTTTCTTAAACGCTATACCCAAGTTGTTTGGATGCTCATTTCAAATCTATTTTATCATTTAACATCACTCATGTTAAGAGGGAACTTAATTCAATGGATGATAGGTTAGCTATGTTTTCATCATCTCCTACCCAATAGATTTTACCTCAAGGAACTGATTGTACGTTCCAATCTATATATCGTCCTCACATCCCTGATAACATAGAATCATGGAAAGTTTTCCTGAATGATGAAGGCATTTGCGCTTTCATACAAAATGAACCATTTAAGCCCAAGGAAATCATATCTAGAAGATGAAAAATTCCCTAAAGGCTTGACTCCTCTTGAAAGTTCATTTTCATCGAGTGATGTAGGAAATAAAGAAACTCATATGGAAGAGGAGTCGAAAAGGAAAGTGGGTGATACCATTTCCTTGAATATTGGGACACCTGAATCTCCAAAGATCATTAAACTAGGTGCCCAATGTTCTAATGAAGTAAAGGCAAAATTCACAGAACTAATTCGTGAATTTCAAGATGTTTTTGCATGGTCATACAAGGATCTTCGTGATTTTGATCCCGCTCTCATACAACATACCATTCCTATCAAGGAAAGGGTAAAACTAGTTAGGCAAAAAAAAATACCTATTAACCCTGCGCTTGAAGCTACTATTCGAAAAGAGTTGGAAAAGTTGTTAAAAGCTAATATAATATTTCTAATTAAGTATTCCGAGTGGGTTTCAAATATGGTCCATGTTTGGAAGACTACTGGTCATATCAGATTATGTGTCAATTTTCACGCGTTGAATAGAGCGAGTGTCAAAGACCATTTTCCACTTCCTAATATGGAAATAATTTTACAACAGGTTGCAGGGTCACAAATGATGTCCTTACTTGATGGCCTTTCTGGGTATAACCAAATCAAGTTAAAAAGCACTGATAGGTATAAAACCACTTTTACTACATGTTGGGGCACATTTTCTTATGAATGCATGCCTTTTGGCTTGTCTAATGAAGGTGCCACCTTTCAAAGAGATATGCAAATAGTTTTGATGATCTGAGCGGTAAAATTATCCAAGTTTATCTTTATGATTTGACTGTTTATTCAAAGAACCGGTTGGATCCTTTTGGTCATCTTAGAAAAGTTCTCATGTGTTGCAGAAAATTTGGCATTTCTTTAAATCCTTCCAAATCTATTTTCGGTGTCACAAAGGGAAAAATCCATGGTCATATTGTTTTTGATTTAGGAATAAGCATCGATCTCGAAATGATTACTGCGATTTTAAACCTTCCTTCCCCCACTTCCAAGAAATAATTCCAATCTTTCATGGGCATTATTAATTTTGTCTGCAGGTTTTTCCCTGATTTTGTTGTCATGGTCAAATTAATTCATAATCTTCTGAAGCAAGATTGTTCTTTTTCTTGGACAAATGAAGTCGAAAATTCTTTCCTTAGGATTAAGAAAACAATCAGTTTCACACCGGTTTTGGCGAAACCATATTTTGAGAAAGATTTTATCATATATACCAATGCCACCGAGGAAACAATTTATGCTATCCTCTTATAAAGTGATGACCAAAACAATGAAAAAACTATATCTTACATGAGACAGATGTTATCAGATGATGAAATCAAGTACTCTTATATTGAGAAACATGCTTTTTCTCTTGTTAAGGCTATAGAAAAAAATTTCCATTTTATTTTAGGAAAATGTACGAGGTAAGAGTCCCTTTTCTTGCTGTCAAGTTTCTGCCCTCACAAACTTATCTTTTAGGAAAACTTGCACATTGGCTTGCCAAAATTTAGGAGCATGATTTGATGATCATGACTTCAAAGACAATCAAGGGACGATACCTAGCTCTTCACTTAGCTTAGCATCCTGAATCGAGTGAATAACTTGACGATCACGATAGTCCTCTTTCAACTTTGTTTTATATTGAGAATCAAAATATTTCCATATCCGAACATCCTTGGTATAAAAACATGGTGTATTATTTGTAGTATCAAAAGTGTCCAGATGAGCTGGATCCCCACCAGAGAAGGAGAATCCGCCTAGAAGCTTCCAAGTATATCATTTTAGGAGACTTTTTGTTTAGGAGGTCTGTTGATGGTTTGTTACTTCGATGTGTAAATGATGAAGAAACACATAAATTGTTACATGAAATTCATGGATCATCAACTTTTGTCATTCACATTGGTGGCCATTTTTCTGTTAAGGCTACTACTTTTAAAATCATAAGAAATGGTTACTATTGGCCTACGATATTCCGTGATTCTTATAAATTTATAAAATATTGTGATAAGTGCCAAAAATTTGCTAGGAAAGAATGCCTTTCTTCCATGCCTTTACAACCTGTCCTCCTGGATTTCCCTTTTTCTAAATGGGGCCTAGACTTTATTGGTCCTATCAATCCTCCATCATTTGCATGACATATCTTTATTTTAATAGCCATTGATTACTTTACCAAGTGGACCAAGGTTGTCGCTCTTAGACACACACATGATGAGCAAAACATTTATGTCTTAGAATCTAACATCTTTTCTAGATTCAACATTCCATTAGAGATCATTACAGACAACGACCCAACCTTCATTTTTGCAAAATTGACTTATTTTCTGGCTAAGTTAGGGGTCAAACATTTCACTTCATCTGCTTATTACACTCATGTAAATGGGAAATCAGAGTCCACTAATAAGAATCTGGTTAGGATCATAAATAGGATCATAGAAGACAAACCTCTCCAGTGGAACATGCTTCTCACTTATGCTCTCTGGGCAGATCACACAACCACCAAAGCAAGCACATGTTTTACTCCATTTCAACTTGTATATGGCCAAGAGGCTATTCTACCTACTGAGCTGGAGCTTTCATCCTTATGACTGATGTTACAAATATAAGAATTAAATTATTCTAATGTTCCCCAAAGGATAAATGCATTGTTAGCCCTGGAAGAAAAAATGAATTTTTCCTTGGAGAACATAAAAAGAAGGAAGCAGACCATGAAAAAGTATTTTAATAGACGAGCAAAAGTTGTTGAAGGCAAAATAGTTATATAATCTATA
>SNQJ01S0091967.1:37376-57890 GCA_010110895.2 Picea sitchensis | reverse complement strand
CGGTGAAGGAGGGATAAGGGGGGGAAAGGAGTTGGAGGGGGATTATTCTACGGGAGTTGGGGATGAATTTTGGAGAGCTAGGGATTGGCAGAGTGAAATTTGGAGTGGAATTGACACAGTGCACCGGGGGTTGCTGGGGGTTTTGGGCACGGAGGGCCAGGATATCCGTTGATATCTTGGGGCTAGGGAGCTAACTAGTCAGCAGGGAGGACGGCTTTGGGTAGTGTTCTAAAGAAGCGGGAAGGAAGCAAGCTGTGGACAACAGGAAGGATTATTAGCATCAGACTTAAGGTATTTCTCTAAAATTTATGCATTGTTGTATTATGTTAGATTTTTTTTTATTATTCATAGTAAAATTTGAGTTACGGAAGTTACTGTTATAAAATTACTGTGTTATGAAATTACTGTCTTAGTTTATCAAAATAAATTGATGTAAAATTAAATCCGGCTATTACAAAGACTTTCAATCACTGAAAACCAATCACAAGCAAGCTTTAAACTCAGAGATCAATCAAACATAGGCATTAGAAGTACATCCCATGCAACTAAGGCAAAACTAGGAGGGAAAAAGACAAATTGACTCACTCCAACAAAATCTACAGGAGTCGTCATAGGCTGGGTATGGGACACAGTGCGACGAGCAAAGGTCATCGTAGGATACTAGCAAAGCATAGTGCGATGTCATCACACTGGATTGGTCAAGTATGATGCAACATCTAAGGGTCGTCGTAGGCTTCCAATGAGACACAGTGCGATGATCTCTGGAAATGAAGAAAAATTGGAAGAATGACAAAAAATCTAACTAAACTTCTAGACCCAGGGAGTCCAAATGGATCACCCACAGACTCATAGAATGAAATTTATCAGAGAAAGGCATGGTAAAGGAAAATGGGAAGAAAAAAAATCAAAAGGAGTTTGTATCCCTACTATGGTCACCAATTTTGTTATGGGACTTATCGCTAAATGTGGACATAAACAGATCTCCCTAGATCCACCTAGATCTAGAACAAAACAAAACAGTATATGTCACTTTTCCTAAGCTCTAACCATTGAGTTAACTATTTAACAAGAGATGGGAAACATGCCGTTTAAATATCACTTCCTCTTGTCGTTGTCATCCTAGCTCCACCTCGATGCTCCTGTGATATTGAATCTGCAAGGGAACACAAGCCAACCAAAGTGAAAGAAATATAATATACTAAAAAAGAACCTATGTATGTGATCAAGGAATCATACAATAAAACAAAGCAAGTTTTATGGGAAAGAAAAATATCATTGTATCATATTAAAATGAAAGTGGAGATTACAACCAAATCCTTGATGTCACAAGGTCCCCTCTCGATGACCCTTTTCTCCAACACACACACACACACACTTGTTCCAACCTTGAATGAAGAAGATCCACAATGTCTTGATGAACTGAAATGAAGCTCTCAAGTATGAAATGAAGTATAATTCTTGATCCAATTCTTAGCCTATTCAACATTAATCTTGCTTGAATCAACCTTCATTAATCTTATCCCTTTTCCATGAGAGATCCCTCTTTATATAATGTGTGGGAGATATGGTTGAAGATATTAGGATGATCCCACCAAATCAGAGAAGTGAGTAAGATCCCAACCATTAGGAGGCCACCTCATCTTCTAGAATATCCCCTTCTAGAACATTCGTGAAACTTGAACTTTTCTTAGCTTTTCGACATCACCACACCCTATCTATATAGCATCCTGTGGAGACATCACATCCCAACTTGAGAGTAGAGGGAAATGATCAGGAATCGTCTCACCCTGCGTATAGTGCAACATGTGACAACCTTCCTTAAAAGAGTTTTTGAGAAGAGAAAGCCAGTTACTTTCCTCATGGAGAAAGGCTCTTTTTATCTTTTCATGGGAACATGAACACATGTTATCAATGGATCATTGGGGTGACCAAAATAATGTGTAACAACCATGGCTCTACCACCTTAAAGTTTCCATGTAACCATCTACGTGGACTTCATGTCATCCCCACGTGGAATATTTTTAGCATGACATCACATTCCTCAAGGTTCCACTGTGTCACGTTTCCATATCTAGATCTGACTTTCTTCAAAAATCCAATTATTTGAATTATGGGATGTTTGATACTCTAGATATCATGTGATTCCTCTCTGGCTCATCATTCATGTGCTAGGTTCCACATCTAAGATCTGGAATGTTTGAATAATTCCACTCATGAATCTTCTAGATGTCCACCATTTGGATATCAAGGTTCCTTCCGCAAGGTTCCAGGCATATCCGGGATTCAACTTTCTGGAAAAATTTGACTTACTTGAAATCCCATATTTTCACTAATTCAGATATCGCACGGCTCTGCATGTCGAGTTCCACGGGCCAGGACCACTCTAGCTCATAACCCACTGTAAGGTTCCCTCCATCGAGTTATGTTCTATCTCACTGTTCAATGTTGGGTTCGACATCCAAAATACATACTTCCTAACAAAGTCCCATTTTTCCAAACTTCGGATGTCTAGTGTCTAGATTCAAGGTTCCACTTCCAAGTTCCATATCTGAGATATAGACTTTTGATTAAGTCCCTCTTTGAAAAATCCAAGATCCTTGACTTTCGGATATCAGGGTTCCTCTTGGTTCGACTTTCATTCAAACTGATCATGTGCTTGGAATTATCCATATATAGATTTTCTCCCTTAGCGTATACAGAGATTCCTGCCTAGTCTCTGCTAGCTCTGCACCTGCTAAATAATCTAGATATTGGGGTTTTTTTCCTTGACGTTCCTTTACAAGGATTTTGAGAGGAAAAAGGGAATCTAGGAAAATCATATTCCTCTACATTCACACCCTCATTAAATCTTGCTATGTAATCTTGTGAATTATATTTTTACACATAAACAATTCATGCCAATTCACGAGGTTTTTAAACCATCAATATCAGATTACTTGTGCATATGTTCATGAGAGGATAACCAACATGGAATGAACTTGATATATAGGAAAAATTACAAATTCATCCATCCAATTCAATCCTCAACTTAATATTAATCTTACTTCCTTTCACGGGCAAATCAAATATAGAAGATACACTACTTTGCATACATGAAACATAGGCACACATTCATTCACTTTCCTTACATATTTATGCTCATAACCATGCAATTCAATTGATTATAGAATCATGCATATTTACATATTTTACAAGCATAACAAAGATCATAATAGAGACTTATCTGTGACCAACTACCAACCATCCAACTAATTGAGGGTGATTTCTTTTCCACCCAACCATAGGCTTTGTTGCACTGTCATCTTTCTACAATAGGCCACCCTTGTGCCATACCATGACACCACCATGGAAACTCACATTTTCTCAATGAAACATAAGGTTGGGTGTGAATACCACTCTCCTTCACAACAATTCACAACAAGAAAAACCTCCTCCCCACCAAACCAAGGTTTTCCACAATGTTTCTTAGGTGCCTTCCCAACTGAGTAACCTCTACACCAGGGAGCCCCTTCTCTACTACATAGTCCCTTAGTTACATCCCTTATTGATGCCAGGTTATTTTCCATCTAGCATCAAGATCTTGGCCCTCTATTAGGTCAAGTTCAGGGTTTCTATACTCCAATATAGCATATATATTTCTCTTCTCTCACTATCTTCTTTACTATACCATAATTCTCTCCACCGCCCCCCCCTCTTATTTACCCTTCATGGGTTTCTTATTTCTTCCTCATAGGGTTCTCAAATTCCTCTGTCTGAGGAGCTCATGGGGTCAAGGATGGTACATGTTTTAATTGGGATGATAGTCTTTAGTTTTCCAGCCTTCTCTTCCCATACCTCTTTATTGTAGGTGGTTGGATAATCAACTACCAACCTCCCCTTCATTGACTGATTTTGGGAAATGGGAAGAGAAAAAAAAATAATTCAAATGAGTTGAGTCAATAAGGCTCTTAGGTGAAGGTAGACTGATTGGGTAGTAACTCACAATCCCCTCACTAGTTTTTTCTTGTGGTATCATTGTTAGTGTCGGTGCTCCATCCTTTAGTCAGTTGTGTGGCATATTTTATTAACAAAGATATATTTGCAATGTTTATATTCCATGGCATGGAAATAATATTTCCATGCTAAGATAAACCATTTCTAAACACAATTTATTAAAAATTAATTAGGGGATCAAAATGAAAGTGTCACATCCCCCCCCCCCCTTAACAAGAACACCCTCCTCGGTGTTCTTCTTTATATCAATGATCATTTCCATGTATTCATCCTTTAGCTTCTTCAATAGTGTCCTCTTCATGGTCTGGTCCATCTCCAAACTTCTAGCATTTCAGTACATGCCTACCACAATTACCAAATAACATGCATATTAGAACCAATTAAATGTATAATTTTTCCCATTGATATTCATAATTTAGGGTGGAATTATACATTTTAGCGAAATACTTATCTATATGATCATGGATCTGCATCCATATGGCTACCACATTAGATCTCAACTCCCTATTTTATTCGGCATACCCAATGTGCTCATGATCCCAACTATCATGCTTATTCATTAAAGTCTCCTCTTCCTTGTAGTGACTCACCCTCCAAGCTCATGCACCCCCTTCTCTTCTACACCGTCCCTCTGGTGATCCATCTTGTGAAGGTTTCCTCACATAGGAAGAGTACAAAGAATTATAGATTCTTATAGCTAATGAGTCCCTTTGGATTTCTCTAACATAACATAGTACATCTCAATGGTGATCATTGTTATACCACACATTTCCACATCAATTTCATTTGTGAGATGGCTTAGTCCTTTTCCCTATCTTGCAAACTTAAACCCATCCTCCTTCGTCAAAATCACCTAAAATGCAATGTTTTTGTTTCCATCTACAAGTCACTTGTTTGCACATGGGTCCGATAGGGTGGCTCTTTGAGGTTTTTAGATTTCATTAAGGCATGTTAGGGGTATTTGGGAAATTGATGAAAAATTTTAATCCTTTCTGACAAAGTGATATTTTGGTAGTGTTTTCACATAAGAAATAGCCTTCCTGCTACCAAAATGCATGCGTAAAATTTAAAAAAATATACAAATTTCCGAAATTAATTCCCAGCCCGCGCTTTTCAATTTTTCAAAATTCAAAATACTTTCAAGTCGGTATATGAGTTGTCACTTAATCCTCATCATGATCACCCATGTGAATACTATTCCCGATATCTTAGTCATCTCCATTACCTGTCATCATAACCCAATTTTATTGTGTTTATCCTCTATTTGTTGTGTAAAGAGACCAAGTTTTCTGAAACTGTAAGTTTCCTTGTTTTTTTTACCCTATTACAGAGATATCCTTCTCGAAATTATTGAGTCATGTATTGTCTCCAGAAATAGAGAGTCGGGTCTTAGGTTTTTCTTTTGCAGGTGAACTATTTCCAAATACAATTGGCTGCTACAGATTCTACCAAAAGTTGCAGGGGAATCATGATCAAATGGCCCGAGCATTTACAAAGTATTTTGTTGATGGGTGAATAAGTTTATGTGATTGTGATCTATGGTTCATGTTCAAGGTTGTTCAACACTTTTGAAATTTATCAAGAATTCAGTACTCTGTTCCTGAAGGATTTTTGTTCAAATTTTACAGTCGGGTTTATTTATTTAAAAAAAAAATTACGGACAATTATTTTGGTAGTGCCTGTCAACATTTTAAAACTGAAACACTACCAAAATGCATGTAATATTCAGAAAAATAGAATATGCATATTTTGAAGACAACGAGCTATTGAGTGAATCCCGAGGCTTGTTTGGAGCATGATTATCATTTAAAACACCTGTCAACATCATCTAAAGGATGGGATTCATGAGAAAGTGCCAACAAATATTTGGTCAAAGTAATCCCATAAATATTGGATCTCCAACAAATTTGCTATATTTTTCCTTAAAATATTTCCAACTATTTTTTTTGGGGGGGAAGTCAAAGATGCTCTCAACTTCATCATAATGAATTACTCTTGATCCATTTATTTTGGATCTAGAAACTACCTAGAATATATATATATATATATATATATATATATATATATATATATATATATATATATATATATATATGAATGAAATGTAATGAGGGGTTGGAGAGCCTGAGAGGCATTGGAGAGTGTGAGGAAAATATATATATATATATATATATATATATATATATATATATATATATATATATATATATAGATAAAGCAATAATGAGGGGTTGGAGAACCTAAGAGGCATTGGAGAGTGTGAGGCAAAAGAGAGTGGGCTTTATGTAATATTACAAGAAGGGAAATCCTAAATATTTTCATGTTGTGATCATCATAAGGACTCTGATCATTTGATTTGGATCAACATCTCATGTATTCTTTTCTTCTTCTATGAATAAATTTGTTGCACTATTTCTAGTTTACAAGCTTCAACGCTTATGCAATTGAAGGCATCATTGCATAGCCTATTGTTGTATTTTGTGTTCATTTTCATATTTGAATTCGTATGTCTAAAATCATTTTTATGAATTGTTATTTATGTTGAATGATCAGTTATAACTGAAAGAAGAAGTTTATGTGTTTATCATTCCTTCCTATTTATTCTTTTCATTTCTTCATAGAAAGTTGCAACCTTGATCCATGTTTTATATGTTCAACTCCTTGGTCTTTGACATAATTTGCAAACTTGAAACCTTGGCATTGAAGGTTGATTAATAGATTGAGTTGCCTAACCTTTTCCATCTCCATCCAAGCAAGAAAATACCCAATTATTGAATTCCTTGACACTGATATCCTCAACAATCAAGGAGGTTTTCTTAAGGAGTAACAACACCCATGTGCAAATTTCAGATGTCCTCACCTTTCTAGTTTGCAACTAGTGGATGCCCTCAAAAATATGAAAAAATAAAAATATTCCACACTTTTGGGTGGGGTTTTTAGTTGGGCGTTTCCAAACTTCCCTTGGCTCGTACACATAGGAATTCAACCACCTCAACCTCTTGAAGATAGTATAAAATCACCTATGAGGGCATGTTGGGGGGATTCTTGATGCAAGATAGTTGGCAGGTTTTGCAAGCTTCCATCGTTCCATGATCCCTTGAGCAACATCCCTATTCTAGAAGCTAATTTTCAAGCATTCCTTCCTCCCGTATATATGACCATAGGGCGTGTTACTATCCCTTCTGGGTCATCCAAGGAAGAGTCATCTACTTGAGAATTGATTCTCGAGAGGGACCGATTAGAGGAACTTGGGAAGTTGGCGAGGTGAATTATAGCAATTAGAGTCGGGTTGTAAGTACCTACTCATATTTTTTTCAATAAAATAGTTTCTCTTTCCCACTCATGTTGCTTATGTAATTTGTTTAGTATATTTGTATATGCTTACTTTCTTTACATATATGAATTTTCTTATTACATGTATGACTTGTTTTCATAACTACCTAGTGGTAACATAGACTTGATCTCCTTTTTTAGGATGATATCGACATATATCAGGAGTGAATCAAAGTTCAAGAGTGAGGAATGACATCAAATGATAGGATACAAGGTCTTGACCTCTTCTATTCTCTTTTCCAAAAACAGTGATTTGAATACCATTTTGTATGTGTGAAGGTGGGGTTTGTCTTTTGAATATAGTCAGGTTCTGTTGTGACATGACCAAGGTAACAAGGAAAAATCCATAAACAATCATGAGTATCATAGGGTTCTAATGTCACAACAATGACCTATTTTCCATGCTTTCTAGCTCAATAACTATCATCTGTGCCTTCAGGGACAACTTTTCATCTCACTTGTATCAAATGCATACAATGATTGTGAGATATCATTATAAGAAATTCAACCAATTTTTTTAAATATGATTTCCACACATATCAAGTTCCACTAATCAAGTTTAGTTTTTCTCCATATAGGAACTCATATCCCACAAGTATGATACTTCATTTTCATAACATTTTGGCTCTTGTAGTTGTTGGAATCGACCTTCCTTATGGATTTAGATTGTTGCCATGTCCAAGACTAATATTTCTTCAATTCTCAATCCTTCATACAACCAAACATATTGTTAGTTTCCCATGCACATTATACTTTCATTGCACAGTTAGAGTGGCTCACCATGTGATCTTAAATTTGTGCGTACTAACAATTGCATCACTTCTATTTTTCAATCATATGAAATGGAATGAGAGTATCATTCCTCACATGTGAATTATCTTAACATACTAATATTTTTCATAATGCAATCAATCATGACAAGAAACTCAACCAATGTGCCAATAGCCATGGTCACATTTCCACAATGTGTCCTTGTATTGTCTCCAGAATACCACACAACTATGTCAGACATTCCACCATGGTGAGTTGGAAAATTAAGCCAACATCTCACCACTTGGCTAGCTTTACTTTCATTCATTTCCACAACAGGAGAATGTCTCTGATCTTGATCTAACCATGACCTCAAAATCAACATATTAAAACATCATGATTAGCTTATGAATTTAATAATTCTTATACACATAGGCTTTTGCATCCCACTACCTAATTATCAATAGTCATTAATTCCATGGCTTTGTCATTTTGACAAGGTCTTTACAAAGTCCCTTCACATGAGACTTTTTCAGAATTCAACTTCCTTGTTGCATCTTTATCATCTCCTAAAATGATCTCCACTTTGAAGCTGCAAGCAACTCTGTCATTCGGATGCTTTTCTTGAAGTTCCATATACAGAGATTTCATAAGCATCATACATTACATGTTTTTTCACCACAATACTCAATCATATGCATTTATGTTAAGGTGTATCTGTATTTAATTGCACTTTCATGAATTTGAACATGCACATACATTTAAACTTAAGAAAAATTAATTTATCTTGTAACCGTCCACAATCGTTTGTTGAGGGAAAAGTATGGAAAACCACTCAAGCATTTTCATATCTTGTTAGACTAAGAAAAGATAGTTGGGAATATCAACAAGGGTTTGCCTTATCCTTAAAACCTTAGCAATCCATAGGTATTAATTACAAGGGAACAAGGTTGTGCAAAGAAAATAGAAGCTTAACAAAGTTACATGAGATGTGTGCAATTACATATGGAGTATGTACATGGAGATAAAAACGAAATATGAACCAAATCATCAAAAAAACATATGTGAGACTGAAATAGTGTCTGATTTTTTATATTAGTTTCATTATGAGATACAAAGCTGAGTTCTCTTTATGAACCCTTGCGAAGGTAGCGACAAAATTCAGATTTAGAAGCCTTAGGTGGACTCCTAAAATTAATTTGACAACAAAAATAAAACCTAAGCTAAAGATATGGATCGTCTTGCCAAAAAATGTTGTCACTTGAATGCGCAAGTATTATTTATCATTCATGAAATTCAATTCATAAACAAAAAAGAATACACACTGATTGCCAAAGATAAATCATACACCTTTAAAACAAGTTGTTGAAATATGTGATTCCGTTTTTGAATCATGTTGCCTTCAATAAGACCATGTTATCATCAAGGAGGGTTAAACCTTCTAATTAGGAATTAGAAAATTGAATGAAAGTTGAAAATATCTCAGTAGTATAGATAAAACCTTATGGTTGTAGTTCTTATATTCACCCTCACTTGTCTCTTCCTTTCATTGAGCTTTTATTCCTTCTCAATAAGTTGAGTAGTTCAACTACCTTTTTTTAGTTAAATATAAAAGCAACTAATTGGATTGAACAGAATAATAATAATATATATAGATAAGGGTCTTAATTAAAAATAATAAATAGGTGGGACCTTGTGACTCCAATTATTTATTTTAACAATCATCAAACCACGAAATATAAAAGCTCAATCATTTGATTCAAATATATCCTCCTTGTAACTCACGTTCTCATAATTATGATCAAACACTTTAAATATCAACAAAATATAAAATGACCATAACCAAAAATAGTATTATATCCATGATGTCCAAAAAAACTTCTTAAATATATGCTTGTTGTCAAAAAAATTGTCAAAGTAAAATGCTATCCCAATGAAAATAACATAAACATTAAAAATTGTATTTGTTGTGAGAGGCATTTGGACTCTTCTCATTGTTGTCTCCTTTTACGACCTTTTTGTGGAAGCCTTGAAATTGAAACCAGGGGTTATCTTTGCAGTGATAACATGAGAACAATCATCCTTAAGATGAATATTCAAGACGTGAAGACACATATTCAAAGGACTCTTTAGATGATTTGGAAGCTGATAGCCCACTCCTTTTCATTTATCTTGCACATGATTGGGAACATCGGTTTTTAACCTCTTACAATCATGAGATGACTGCACAGGTGAGACAACATGATCAACTTGGGAAGTTTGATTCTTTGGTGGTGGTGGAGGGGTAATGGAAAATAAGTGATGGAGTCAACCATGGTGATGAGCACTAGGATGTTGGACAATCTCTTACCAACCATCATTGGCAGGTGGTTCTAGATTCATATAAATGTGAAGGGGAACACAGATACCTGAAAAGTTTTGATGTGCTTGGAGGAGGTATTCGGGGCTGGAGAATCCCCTGGACAACTAAGTTGAAGAAACCAGCTTGAAAGAGTTGATTTAATTCATGTGGATCAACATCAAAATGTATTGAAAACCGAGGATCTCTATGGCCTCTCACGCCAATTTCCTCTGCCTCTATTGTTGATACTGAGAGGGAGTTGAATCAATATCAAGTACAATTTAAAAAAATTCAGCTTATGCTTAAACCATTCAATTATATCAATGAACAATGAACAATGGTATAAGAGTAACACCAATACACCTATTACACCATGCACAATGTATGGGAAATAATCAATGGTTATTGTTCAAGGCACTCAATGTACTTCATCCTTATTTTTGGTCTTTGGACTTTTTCTTCATGGAAACCTTTTTTGTGGATTCTCTCTTCTCTCTCTTCTTCATGTCTAGGATGTATATGTTGTTTTGTCTTCTTGTTGATTTACAGCCAATCTTCACGATTTATTTTCTCGATTTTACATTTTGGGAGTCAAATATGAAGTGTATCCTTGATCCACACATTTAATAACAGGTAGATTATGTTTCAAGTCTTCAACCAATGGGACATTCTTTCTTTTCATTTTTTCTTCCAAGATCTACTACACCTTCTCAAGTATTTTGGTAGATAGGTCATCTCCAAATGCAACATTTCCACCTTCTCTTCAAGAGTTGATGAATTTGTCTTGATCCCAGGTCATGTGTGAAGAACATCCGCTGTCTATGTACCATTCATCTTCTTCTTTACATTCTTCAGCGGTTAATGTTATTTGACAATCTTCATTGTTTGGAATCTCTTTCCTTCTCCCTCTTGTGGTTGGCATAGGGACACCTTCATTCATATATCGCAATCTAGTGCTTTGCTTGACCAAGATGGAAAATTACATTTGTAGCATACAATATTTTTCCATCAATGGAGAAAATGAATTATAACCGTTGACAAATCCATGATTATTTCCATATCTTCTATTCTGACATTCATGTTTCTTGTGTATTTGTTCCTTTCATTGATTACGCAATTAATTGCCTTATGTCCAAAATTTTTGCAACTATAACAATGACCAAGAGAAGAAATTTAGTACCTTGGGTAAATGACCTTCTTTTGTGATGTAGTCCATGGGTTCATGATCCTCTTTTCCTGTGAATGATCTTGATTGAAGCTTCTTTGATTCTTGAAGGTGGGAGGTCTTCTTGGATATTCATCTCTTTTGGCAATCATTCCTTCTTTTGGTATCTGGTCCACTTCTCATCAATGACGTAGCTCTTTCTTGACCTTCTTCTTGGTATTTGCATCTTCTTTGTGAAGTTTCACCCATGCATCCAAGATATGTTAAGCCTTTTGGCACTTGAGAGTTTCTTAAAGCTCTTCCTCAATGAGACAACTTCTTGTTCAAGTTTCTCACAATCTTCTTCTTTCTTCATCATTTGGACATTCCTTACTTCTCCTATTCTTCTTTCTTCTTCAAGAGTAGATTTTTCAAGGAAATGTTTTCTTCTCTTAGTTTCTCAAAGTATTATAATTGTTTCTTCAATATTACAATGTCTTTCACAACTACCCAATTCACTTCTTAGTTTTCCTATGCATGTCTTTGAGCTTGCTTATTTTCAATCTCAACATGCTTCAATTTTTAAGATTCTCATCTTCTTGTTGAATAATTTTTCTTCATGATTTTCTTCTTATTCATTTAAATTTTCTTCTTCAGTTTCACCTCTTTCAATCCTTGGATTAGGGACATTCAAATTCAACATGTCCTACTCCTTCACAATTCAAGAACAAAAAGCTGACCTCTATTTGCTTCTTTGAAATCGAGATGTTGTAATTTTCTTCTTTTTCTTCTTCTTCTTCTTTCTTTTGCTTCCCTTGCATAAAGGTCTTGTAGCTTGTCGAGCTCTTTTTGATGATGCACCTTGTGATCCCACCTTGGATTTCACATCGTCAATCCATCGGGGATGGTATCTATTGCCAATTTGTTATTCCTTTTGCTTTCTTATGAGTTCAGTCTTTGGTTTCTTCAAAGCATTGTATCCACGAAGCAATGAGAACCAAAAAATGCATGAATCTTTCAGTGGTTCCATTCTATTACTCTAGTATTCAAAGTTTACTTCCATCAAATGGTGGAATCCCCATTTGAAATTTTTGTCTTATGTTTCTTATTAGAATCTTCCTTCCGATTGGATTTAAACCGTCTTGAAGGGTAACCCGCTCGTACCATTTGTTGATAAGGGGGTGAATCGATTATCAAGTATAATTTCCAAAACATTTTTCAAAATAATACTTAAACCATTCAATTATATCAATGAGAAATGAACAATAGTATAAGAGTTACATCAATACACCACAATACACCATGCACAATATATGATAAATAATCAGCGGTTATTGTTGAGGAAGTAATGACTTCAAAGGTAGCTACAACTTCAAATATAAAGGGAGGGATAAACCTCAAGAGGAAGATACAATCCTCAATATCAAGAGAGGTTGACCTCTCCATCTCTGCCACTTCCTTCCACCCAAGAATATATGAGAGATAATAAAACTTTACATTAAATCATCACCATCAATAACCATCGCATAGAGCTTGATAATGCTTCTGAGACTTCTTCAACTTACGTAATTTAACAATTCTTGGAATAATCTAATCCTGTAGATAATATTACTCAATGTATTTTCATAAAACTCCTCAAGTTTCACCTTCCACCCAAGAATATATGAGAGATAATAAAACTTTACATTAAATCATCACCATCAACCAACCATCACATAGAGCTTGATAATGCTTCCTGAGACTTCTTCAACTTCTGTAATTCTTCAATTCTTGGAATAATCTAATCCTGTAGATAATATTACTCAATGTATTTTCTAAAACTCCTCCAAGTTTCATTCCTTGAATCCTCCCCAAAAAGAAGTTATAGAGAGAATGGTAGACTTTATTCAATTCTGGTTTATTCAGGAGAGAGAACTTGTACAGAATACCCTGCGCTCAATATTTAACATCAGATTCTAAAAATAACACACAAGAAACTAAAGTCCGTACTCTTTCTAATGAAATTTGTCTCATTTCATTTGGATTATGTATGAAGAAGTTATGACTATTTTACCCGGAACACCTGTTTATGACTAGCTTCAGGACTGGTCAAAAACCCTATCTTCCACAGAGTGTATCTCCATAATTATAGCGAATCAAGAGATGGAACTTTTACAACAGGTACCTTGATATGTCTTATTAATACCATATCAATTTCACCATCTGAATCGTTCTATAAAAAATGTTATAGAAAAAATGGTAAGATGACCTGTAAATAACATACCTTAGAACACATCACCAAAAGACTTCATCCTCCCTTGAAATCCGGCCTTCTTTACTTCTAATTTCCTCTGAAATTAGAATTATGTACAAAAATGAATGTATAATGATATGTATTTATACTATTTATGTCACTTCCTTTTAACATTAGGGACAACCTAGCACTTTCTTATTTTGTAATTCTTTTCTTTAATTATCTTCATGGCCTACATGTACTTCCTTCTTCAATTCACTTTGTCATCTTCAAAAATTCATTTCTCCTCAACCATGAGGATCCACGTGACATGCCACATACCACCAGAAACAACATGATGTATACTATCCATCCATGGGTGTTGTATCTACGTGTGCATTATGCTTCATGTCCAAATACCTTCATCAATCTTGCGGTCCAAAACCAATGAATAGGGTTGACATCAATGAAAACAACCAATATTCCAACATCTATTGCCTCTGCCATTATTGCCTCTGCTAAAGAATCTCATCCTGAAGCAATATTCCAACATGTCATGAAAAACTCTTAATAATCCATGCATGAAACTCTACCTAAATAAAATAAAAAAGTTGGCTCTATTATTCACCACAAAACACATGCAATTAATCCATTAACACCTTAAAACTTCATCATCAATTGCAACTTGAAAAGGGAGTGGTAGGGATATTGGGAATATGAGGGGTTTATAATGTGCGAAAAATGGTAGCATGGATGGGGAAATATAAATGAATATTGTTCAAGCAAATGTAGAAGTAACAGAGACTGTATCTAAATCCAACCTTCCAAACGCCAGTCGTTAACCAACTTTTATATTAATCTTGTTTCTTTCCATAAAGAATTTTAAATTCATAGTAACAAAACGGGGAGTGTTTTAATGTATTTGGGAGGATGAGGGGAATATAGTGAGCAAGAAATGGTATAATGAGAGGGAAAATGATTATTTTTCTACTACATGCAATGATACCCCAAAAAATGCCATTGTAATCAATAATTTCCAAAACGTTTCTTTGTTTAGTAAGTCAAATCCAACACACTAATATTTCAAAACCCGAGGAAAGATCCAAGACTATCCATTGTACACTTTTATTTCCTTTATTTGTAGATTTTTTTTTTATAATAGATTGTCAACAGAGATATTCAACACTACTAAAACCAAACCACATCAAGCGGGCGATGGAACACAACATAGTCAACAATTCTTCAACATATGAGGCAGGTGTCACAACTTTCAATGTTTGTTGTGTAACAGACTGTGTTCAAAACCCAATGAACCTAGTGTTATTATTCTAACATCATACATTTAAAAAATTGGCAAAACCCCATGGATACATGATAAATAAGATGTGAATATCCAACCTCTCCAATGTTGGATTAACCACTGATAACAAACATCGAGCTCAAAGTTTGAAATTGTGACTCATTAATAAAAGAAATGAGGTCTGGGCGAACATGAAGGCGAACACTTCAATGGTTTTTCAAAAAAGAACACTTTAACCATATCTTATCACAACATAATTTCCACGGACCTCTCCATAGACTCCTCATGGCGGCCGCAAGAAAATATGCCCATATATATACAAACAATTGACAGGCAGTTTGAAGGAGCTACAAATATTTCAAGACTGGGTAATGGAATTAATCAAACAACGATTCTTTTATATCATAGGGGGAAGAAAACTCTCTAATTTTAATGACCAGAGACGAGTGAAACTCGAACAATATTTTCCATAATTATTTTTCTAACAGGAATAGCAACAGAGCAACCACATATTCTAGACGCAATTTCATTCAAACAAAAAGGAAATTTCGACTATGAATCAGCTTGAACACTTAAACGCCAACAGAGAGGAACTCCATTTAAATTCCATTACAAATTTGATACCCACATGCATTAAACTTCAGAAAAAAAATAGTATGTAAGCAAATGCAAGAGCCAAAATTATGATTTAATTTTGAGCAGAGCTATATTTCATGGATGGAGCAGTAGGAGCTTTCATACATGTATGTTTAATGCTAGGGAAAACCACAAACATGACTATTTCTTCCAAGGCCGAGTAAAATGGAGGCAACACCAACCAAGAAATCAACAAATTGCAAACCAAGTGAGGGTGGCGACCTCAAGGTATGGTTAGAGAGACATGTAGTAATTGCACGTCATATCTTACATTAAATCTATCAACCATAACCCAGTACGAGCACACTAACACCTTCAGTTCATAATTCACTATAGTTATCAAACAACAATTCAATTCAAAGTCGAGTTTTCCTCCTTCCATAAAGTTTTCAAGTTTAATGTGCATGCTTAATACTTAGCACAAAGTATATTGTATGTCCCCCATTTTTTTTCTACAGAAGCATTTCCACCCTTCAAAATTAACCAATGTCCATGATAATCACAAGAATTCATAAGTGAAATATTCCATATCCAAATATATCCCATGCTTGGATTCTAAATCAACTAATCAAAATATATGTGCAGTAGAATAAACCAAGAAGCTCATTAAAACAACATATTTTCCCTTTGAATTAGATTGCCAATAAACCTATCATTTTCCCATTTTGCTTGGAAAGCGGTTCCAAATTTTTAAAACTGTAGAGTCATTTCTACAAAAATAGACATGAGTGCAACAAAAGATGAGGCATCCTTCATGATCATTCACATACAGGGTCCCACCTATCTAGTATATTATAAATTATATATAAATAATAAGGCATTGCAACCTATTTGTAGGCAAGGATCAAGTTGCGCTTTTTTGGCATCAACAAACTGGCGACTCCACAAGGAAATATGTTCTCAACAAATTTGGGAACTCATAATGTTTTGGTTTCGTGGACCAAGAGAAATAAATGATTGGAAAACAACTGGAAAGAATAGTTATGCAACAGGGGGAAAAAGATGATTTAAGGGAAATAATGAAATGAGACTTTGGGAATAACTTATGGAAAGTGATACATATGAGGGGGTTTGGTCCTGTATGCATAAAATTTGAACAAGGAATAACAAATAGTTCTTATTAAAGTTTCAATGAGAATGCTTCCGATATGCTCTTTGATATGCTCAAGATGGAGGGAAGAAAGGGATAGCAGAAACAGGGAAGAAGACAAATCAACTATCCTACAACAGTATTGAAAGAAAAAGAAATCTTAGCGATGTTTGAAAGGAGGAAATCGTGACAACTATTTATACCTTATTTTTTATTGATCAACAATACTTACAGAATGACATTGTTATGGCAAAACTTATCTAGACTTTATTTCTGATAATTATGAAAAACAAAACAACATAAATTAAAAACTCAACAAACCAAAGTAAAAAGAAAACATTAAGGAAAAAACTATATACATTAGTCATGTTTTCATAAGGGTTAAGGATCAAGTTGGTTCCACATAATGTTTCAAGTGGGAACCATTAGTAGTGTAAGAGAATAATCTCTCTTTCAAATCTTTCAGAAGGTATGAGTTTGTGCCTAGGAAAAAAGTGATTTTGAAAGGACCTAGCCATAATTTTTGGAACTTAGAGTGTCTTCCTTTCTTAGCATGGGCTATAATTAAATAATTATTATATATGTTATATTCCTTATAGATTATATAACCATTTTTCCTTCAATAGATTTTTCTCCTTCAACAACTTTTGCTCGTCTGTTAAAATACTTTTTCACGGTCTGCTGCCTTCTTTTTATGTTCTCCAAGGAAAAAATCTTTTTTTCTTCCAGGGCTAACAATGCATTTATCCTTTGGGGAACATTAGAATAATTTAATTCTTATATTTGTAACATTAGTCGTAAGGATGCAAGCTCCAACTTAGTAGGTAGAATAGCCTCTTGGCCATATACAAGTTGAAATGGAGTAAAACATGTGCTTGCTTTGGTGGTTGTGTGATCTACCCAGAGAGCATAAGTGAGAAGCATGTGCCACTGGAGAGGTTTTTCTTATATGATCCTAACTAGATTCTTATTAGTGGACTCTGCATTTCCATTTCCATGAGGGTAATAAGCAGATGAAGTGAAATGTTTGACCCCTAACTTAGCCAGAAAATAAGTCAATTTTGAAAAAATGAAGGTTGGGTCGTTGTCTGTAATGATCTCTAATGGAATGTTGAATCTGGAAAAGATGTTAGATTATAAGAAATAAATTTTATGCTCATCATGTGCGTGTATAAGAGAAACAACCTCGGTCCACTTGGTAAAGTAATCGGTGGCTATTAAAATAAAGATATGTCATGCAAATGATGGAGGATTGATAGGACCAATAAAGTCTAGGCCCCATTTAGAAAAAGGGAAATCCGGGAGGACAGGTTGTAAAGGCATGGAAGAAAGGTATTCTTTCCCAGCAAATTTTTGGCACTTATCGCAATATTTTGTAAATTTATAAGAATCATGGAATATCGTGGGCCAATAGTAACCATTTCTTATGATTTTAAAAGTAGTAGCCTTAACAGAAAAATGGCCACCAATGTGAATGCCAGAAGTTGATGATCCATGAATTTCATGTAACAATTTATGTGTTTCTTCATCATTTACACATCGAAGTAACAAACCATTAGCAGACCTCCTAAACAAAAAGTCTCCTAAAATGATATACTTGGAAGCTTCTAGGTGGAGTCCTTGTTGGAAGGTTTACAGTTGGGAGTAAGCTTGTCATTGATGGCAAGAACAATGATGGCAAAGATCAGCATGATCAACAACGCAATGATAATGGAAGAGGAGGAGCAACAATGAACGTTGGATCTTATTCAGAATCCCTGATGACCGTCAGATCTGTTTGTGGACAAGAAGAACGCATAGAAGAGGAGAACATATCTTAGGCGTCAGATCTGAGCGTAAGATACAACCATCATTAGATCAGGGAGAACCTGCACGTTCATTAAAGAGCATGAAGAGGCAAAATGTCGAAATCACGAAGGTGGACAAAATCGCGAAGCGACGAAATCGCGAAGTGGAAAAATCGCGAGAAGATCGGGGCTGTAGGATCTGGGGTATCTACGAAGGCTCAATAGCCATTAGATATGGTGAAGCTGCAAGGCGGATAAGTACAAGAGTCATCCAACTCTCCAAAACTATGAAGGAATCCTAACTGTCCATCGGGGACAGTTGTGGACCGTTGATCAAGAGGACGCGTGGAAAAAGATCAGAGCACCACTAAGCTCCATCTCAGAGCTTCGTCTGTCACGACTTGGAGTGACAAGAACCTCCATCTAAGGAATCGCAAGATGCAAACTCACGATAAGATCTGGACCGTCAGATCACCAAGGGTTCTGGACCGTTGATCTAAGCTCCATCTCAGAGCTTCACCTATCGTGACTTGAAGTGACAAGAACCTCCATCTAAGGAATCGCGAGATGCAAACTCACGATAATATCTGGACCATCGGATCACCAAGGGTTCTAGACCGTTGATCTAAGCTCCATCTCGGAGCTTCTCCTATCGCGACTTGGAGTGACAAGAACCTCCATCTAAGGAACCGTGAGATGTGAATTCGCAAAACAATCAGGACCGTCGGATCACCAAGAACATGGACCGTTGATCTAAGCTCTATCTCGGAGTTTCGCCTATCGCGAATTGGAGTGACGAGAGCCTCCATCTAAGGAACAACGAGATGCGAGGTCGCGAAAAGATCAGGACCGTCAGATCACCTAGAACATGGACCGTCGATCTGAGCTCTATCTCGGAGTTTTGCCTATCGCGACTTGGAGTGACGAGAGCCTCCATCTAAGGAACAGCAGGATGTGAGATCGCGAAAATATCTGGACCATTGATTCATTGAGATCATGGACCGTCGATCAGGGTCAATGAAGATCATGAGTTCGCACCGCCTTTTAGCGCAGACAGTGGTCACCGCCTGTGGTCACATGGAGGAAGGACCTAGTGCAGATAAGCTCCGCCTTGGAATTTCGGGGATCGCGTCTGGTACGAATGTCGAAATACCAAAAAGGTGAAATGTCACTGTAACCAGAGGTCACTACCTATGGTCACGTAGAGGAGGGAACTAGAGCATCCAAGCTCCTTTTCAGAGCTCACGACATGAAGATTCAAGATGCCTCATCGTAGAATCTCTGAATTGAGAAAGTGTGAAATGCATAAATCATGACAATATCCTTCAGAGCTAATCCAACGGTGCAGATGAAACTGAAGGAGATCGGAGGGCTACTGTTGCACGTCACAGTGTAACTGCCAGAAACCACTGATGGTACATGGATATAAAAAGAAAAAAGAATTAACCAGATCATTCAAAACGCACATGTGAGACTTAAATAGTAATCTAATTTTTGTATTTATTTCATTCTGAGATACAAAACTGAGTTCTCTTTACAAACCCTTGCGAAGGTAGCGACCAAATTCATATTTAGAAGCCTTCGATGGGGACCATACAAAAGTACCTTGACAACAAAAATAAAACCAAAGCTAAAGATATGGATCGTCTTGCCAAAAAATGTTATCACTTGAATCTGCAAGATATTCCTTATCATTCATGAAATTCAATTCATAAACAAACAAGAATACACAGATTGCCAAAGATAAATCATACACCTTTAAAACAAGTTGTTGAAATATGTGATTAAGTTTTTGAATCATGTTGCCTTCAATAAGACCCTGTTATCATCAAGAGGGTTAAGCCTTCTAGTAAACTCAGAAAGAATGAAAATTTAAAGTATCTCACCAATATATAGCAAACCTTATGGTTGTAGTTCTTCTTATATTC